>LRSR01005824.1:0-17021 GCA_001579985.1 Hypsibius dujardini | reverse complement strand
CAGACAGACAGACAGACAGACAGACAGACAGACAGACAGACGAGCAGATTATTTTTAAAAGTATAGATTGATTCAGCTGAATGGGCCTATAAAGTTGCCGCTGTCTAATAACCGCCGGTTGGCTCTCTTCCAGCTGAATATCAAGACAAAATCTGGCCAGTTTGTCGAACGAATCAGTCCGTGGATCCGCTACGCAATTCGTCCCAAGAACGATCCTAAAAACTTTACCTATGATGGCATCTTTTGGCATCCGCCTCCCAAAGAAGTAGGTGGACGTTCCTCCAATCGTTCATCGCTGGTATTCTCTGGTTTCATTGATTCATTGGAGTTATTGTTCTTCCTTTTCTTCCTTTTCTTCAGCAGTATATTTTCAAACACGCCAGACCGAAAAGGCCGGAAGGTCTCCGCATTTACGAGGCACACGTCGGTATCTCTTCACACGAAGGCAAAATTGCTTCGTATAACCATTTTACGGATAACGTCCTGCCCAGAATTAAGCGACAAGGTAAGACTCAAATTAATCTAGGCTTTTCCTCCGAAGTAATTTCGCAAGGATTTGTCCGACTCGGATGGGTGTCGTGACTGTGAGACTGATCTGTGCAGCAGTGGGGTATTCGTACAGTACGTATACCAAGCAAACGCTATGGGTTGAATCGGTGGGGTGGCAGAGGGCGCCACAAGTGTAGATTGTAAACAACACTCATTCAATTTATACTTGTGGCGCCCTCTGCCACCCCACCGATTCAACCCATATCATTTGCCTGGTATTGGACAATGAATTGCCTGGACGTCTGAATGATTGTCTGGTGTGAATAAAGATTGCCTGTTCTTCACGCTTTCTGTTGCTGCTGTGTGATCTAATGGGCTTAAAAGGTTCTGGACTTCCTAAATGGTTTTTGTCCCTCTCCTCAGGCTACAATGCCGTCCAACTGATGGCCATCATGGAGCACGTTTACTACGCCAGCTTCGGCTACCAAGTGACCAACTTCTTCGCCGTCTCCAGTCGTTACGGCACTCCGGAAGAGTTTAAGCGTCTCGTAGACACCGCCCACGGCATGGGCATTTCGGTGCTTCTCGACGTGGTACACAGTCACGCCTCGAAGAACGTCTTGGATGGTATAAACGAATTTGATGGCACCAACACGTGCTTCTTCCACGACGCCGGGAAGGGCGTCCATAGCCTGTGGGACTCGCGGTTGTTTGATTACTCAAAGTAAGGCAGTACTCTGTGACTGTGTTGGCTTATAAATTACTGGACACCTGGTGCTGTGCCTACCTGAGTTTTCCTTTTGCCCAGGTGGGAGGTGCTGCGGTTTCTGCTGTCGGATCTACGTTGGTTCATTGAGGAGTACAAGGTGGATGGGTACCGTTTCGACGGCGTTACTTCTATGTTGTACCACAGGTGATTAGTCGAACGTCTTTCAGCGCCCCGGTCTTTGAGTGTCTTACAAAACTTCTTATCACAGCCACGGCATCGGCCACGGATTCTCTGGGGACTATAACGAGTACTTCGGCCTCAACACCGACACGGACTCGTTAGTCTACATGATGCTGGCCAACCATATGCTGCACTCGTTGTATCCCGACGTCATGATAACCATCGCTGAGGTTCGTACCCGTTGTTGTCTGTCCAGATTTGACACTTTTGTCTTCACATTCTGTAAGGTCTTTTTTCATCAAAGCTGCATGTCGGTGTCCTGTTTTCTAGTAGTACCCTTTTCCTTTTGTGCATGTCTTCCTGTTTGTCTTAGTATGTGTATGTCTGCTGGATTCCAAGTTCGAGTATATCTGTAGAGTTGAAGATTTGATTGATTGATTGAGTTGACGATTTGATTGATTGATTGAGTTGACGATTTGATTGATTGATTGATTGAGTTGAGTCAGCCCTGTTGCCTCATTAATGTAGTGCTTACTTGAATCACGGAGCACCATTCACTCTTCGTCATATCGTTCTGCTTCTATCTGCCGTTTGTGTATCTCTCTGTCTCATTCCCGATTTTTGCTTCTTTTTGACTGCATGGATGTAATGAGGGTCGGTTTGTCTGTTCGCCGTGAAATATCTCGGTCTGTAATTGACTTTTGATTGGTAAGGATGTTTCCGGCATGCCAGCATTGTGCAGACCCGTATCCGAAGGCGGTCAGGGCTTCGACTACCGCCTGGGGATGGCCATCCCTGACAAGTGGATTGAGTACCTGAAGGACACCCGCGACGAAGACTGGAAAATGGGTGACCTTGTGCACACGTTGACCAACCGCCGGTACGGAGAGCGGACAATCGCCTACGCAGAGTCTCACGATCAAGCCTTGGTTGGCGACAAGTCGCTGGCGTTCTGGCTGATGGACAAGGAAATGTACACACACATGTCCTGCTTGACGGAGATGACCGGCATCATTGACCGCGGTCTCGCTCTGCACAAGCTCATCCGGCTGTTGACTCACGCCTTGGGCGGGGAAGGCTGGCTAAACTTCATAGGTAATAATGCAACAAAAAATCTCGGGCAATCCATCTTGAGTCCGATTGTCAAAACTTACGAGGCTGCCCCTTGCAGGAAACGAGTTCGGTCATCCGGAGTGGCTGGACTTTCCGCGAGTGGGAAATCAGGAGAGCTTCCATTACTGTCGCCGGCAGTTCAACTTGAGCGACGACGAGCTGCTCCGTTACAAGTTCCTGAATAACTTTGATGGCGCCATGAATAAGGCGGACGAGACATATCACTGGCTGTCTGCAGATCCGGTAGGTCGCGCATCTTTCCGCTGAGCTTTGGACGCGTGTCTGTTCACTGGGCCTCGATGTTTCTGAGTGATTCCGTGTGCTTCGTAGGCGTGGGTCAGCACAAAACACGAGGGCGACAAAGTGATTGTCTTTGAACGGGCCGGTCTGGTGTTCGTCTTCAACTTTCACACCTTTAAGAGTTTCTCCGACTACAAAGTCGGCGTCGAAGTGTCCGGCAAGTACAAAATCGTCCTCGACTCTGACCGGGAAGAGTTTGGCGGTCATAAGCGCGTCAGTCCGGATTCGGAGTTCTTCACCTTCAACGAGGGATACAACGGGCGTCGCAATCACATGTGTGTCTATATCCCTTGCCGTGTGGCTTTAGTCTTCGCTAAGGTCGGCTGAAATTTGACGGACGTACCTACCGCCCTATTTCTAGCGTCTGCTTTGTAACGGATGCGAGGGACTGGATAGTTTATTTGTTGTTTTTTGTCTCTCTAGCTAGCCCGGTGCCTGGTGACTTGTTTTTGCTCAATATAAACACAGGGGAATCGCTATCGACTTGGAGCGTTTTTAGAGTAATGCATCATGCAGCCTCCTCTTTCAGTCGCCATCTAGCCTCCTCTTTCAGTCGCCATCCAGTCTCTTTTTCAGTCGCCATCCAGCCTCCTCTTTCAGTCGCCATCGAGCCTTCTCTTTCAGTCGCCATCTAGCTTCCTCTTTCAGTTGCCATCTAGCTTCCTCTTTCAGTCGCCATCTAGCTTCCCTTTTCAGTCGCCATCTAGCCTCCTTTTTCAGTCGCAGGGGTAAGACTACGGACGACTGTGCGTAATGTTGCTGAAGGAAAAAGTTGGGCATTTATTATGAATTTTGGGGCCTACATCAACAGAGTTCAGCGAGAAGGAAAGACCGGCTTTGTGTATCTCTTGCCGCGTGACTTCAGCCTTGGTAAGGCTCTTGTTAAATTTTTTCAACTAAGCACTAGCGCCCTTTCTACGGGCTCGTTCGCAACGAATGCGAGAACTATATAATTTTTCGTTTCATACGTACTCTTGCCCGATGATTGTATGATAAATGTATGTAAACGATAAATGTATGAGGAAAAGTGTGTATTTCGGCTCACCCTCAATTTGATCGATAAATCGGCTCACTCACGGATTTCTCTTTGATGGCAGATGCTTGATTGTTTGATTTACGGAACTATATGCTAGTATACCATAACACTTCTGGAAATCAAACAATCAAGCGGCTGCTATCAAAGAGAAATCCGTGAGTGAGCCGATTTCTCGACCAATTGGAGGGTGAGCCGAAATACACACTTTGCCTCATACTTGAAACGCAGTACACTGGACAATCGCTAGCGACTACAGACATTGAGCATTTGTCGAGCGCCGTTTCTCACTCGAAGCGCACGCAAAAAGGGTTTTCCAACACCGCGAAAGATTCCTGTAGAATGGTATGTTGCTGGTAGTGTGCCACAATGTCCGCGAGCTCGGCAAACTGGAAAGTCAGATTGCCGATCGTGTAGGCCCCCACAGCGTTAACTTTAATTGCGAAATGATGGACCACCTCCAGGTGGCGCACTGACAGTGTAAACTCTCCTTCCTAGCAGCAAACAGAAACAACTACACCAAGCCACCACTAATCGGTTCTATTCTACGGGGGATGTACTTACCCGGACCGAACTATTTCGTATGAGAAAATCTCCTTCCCGCCCGAAACTCAACAGAAGGAATGTGCAATCAGGACGACTTAAGTATCCCCACATCCACGCATCCTCCTCAAATTCCCCCTTCATCTCAGCTCGCGATCGGGAAATTGACCGACTGACCAGAGATTGCCAATAGTTGACGGGAGCCCAACCTTCGCAGTCCCTCAGACAGACGTAGCACCATCCACCGCTGTTCAGTCGCATTACCACACCGCTCTGACCTTTGGCGAATGAGATCGTTCCCGGCATGGAGTTCCGGTAGGAGTATACGGCACTGACGACGTCCCCTTCTTGGAGTCCTTGCAGGGACTAGTGAGGATGCAAAGAATCATCACTGCCGGACAATCGACATACGGACAAAACAAGTCGTACCTTCTTTGGTGCGGCCTGACGAGTGACCGTTCTGCTGTCTGACGAGGCCTTGTAATTATAGTCAACTATGGGGGTTGGCACATGAAAACCGTTCTGTTAACATGGCATGCATATACCTTTTGTGTCTGCGGAGATCTGAACAGTGAGCAGACATAAAACATGTTAACAACGTGTAGGGGTGGACAGACGCTGACCGACAGACACAGACACAAATACAGACAAAGACACAGACACAGACACAGACACAGACACAGACACAGACACAGACACAGACACAGACACAGACAGACTGACAGACAACAAATTAGGCCACTTTACCAGGGATTTCATGCACAGTTCGAGGTCGAGGGACAGCACACGCCGGTCGAGTGTCCCCTTTTCTTTGGGATCTGCTGAGTATATCCGAGAAGGCAGAGTCGTTCTTTGTTTTGGGAGAACTACCGTAACGCTCTGCGGACGGCAGGCACGGAAGCTCTCGTTCGAAGTACATCAACGGCATCGGGCTTTTTCGAGGCTGCTTGTTGGGCGTTGGACTTGTCCGTTCAGACTTTCCGATGTCCGATCGAAGGGCAGAAAAATCCGAGCGGATGATCGGACAATCTGGTTGCATGGTTCTTTCCGGAGGCAAGGGAACAGGATCTTCTCTTGCGAGAGCAGCTGAGGGATTTCGGCGGCAATGACTGAGCAACGCCTGCAGCGCCGCCACCTTCTCCTCAAACGGACTCGGACCGGAAATAGTCGTACCATCAGGATGTTCCTTTATTAGTTCGTGATCCGTTCCTTGAGTTCCTTGAGTGGGAGTCACTTCAGGTTTTGACAGATCCTTCACAGGTATCCCGGGCGGGGCGGTGACCACTTCACTCTCCTCTTCCTCCGCCTCCTCTTCCGTTTCCTCCAGTGTGGACATGCCGGAAAAGAGGCTCGTCTTCGTGGAGGGATACTTGCTGTCGGTGTGAGTAGTATTGTCGGCATAACTATAAGAAGATGAACTTTTATCAAGACACATTTTTGCAGTTTTTTTTGGGGGGCGGTTTTTGTGGAGGTTTCTTTACATGTCACTGTCATCGGGATCGGGCCAACCGTCCAGATATGAGAAGAGCATGTCGATGTCCTGATGGATCCGATTGGTGTCGCAGAAGCCCTCATCATCCCACGCTTGCAGGCCATGTCTGTCTGCGGGGTGGAAAAAAAGAATTGACAGGTTTTTTTGCTAAATGTGAAATGCGGTGAGCAACAATAATTTCTGTGAGCAACAATAATTTCTGTGAGCAACAATAATTTGTGCCGCTAGACCGCTCTCACATGCATTCATTTACAACTACACACGTGGTAAAACCCTTGCGCTAACCGAATTACGCACGTCAACTCGACAGCTGTGTACAACAGTCATGCAACGAGTGTAATGGCTTGACTCGGTTAGCGCAAGGTTTTTGCCACGTGTGTACAGCCATTTTTTGCAAGTGACCAGAGATGACGCTGTGCTTTATTACTGCATGTTGATATGGGTGTTCATTCGAAAGTGTATGCAAAGTATCTCGACAGAATGTTAGTTTTGTATTATAGTGGGAAGGAGGGTGTTCATTCAGATTCGAACGAGCTTTATTCAATATCACCTAGTATGGCCAGCCAAGAGGTGCGAGCTTGGCCTGCCATCTACGCGTCGGCGATGAGACAGCTGTCCGTCAACGAACTTAACACGCGCAGTCCGCATTGTGTGTGTCGCGCTGTCCGCCTTGTGTGTGTCGCGCATTGTGCGCAGTGTGTGTCGTGCAGTCTGCGCAGTGTGTGTCGCGCATTGTGCGCTTGGTGTGTGTCGCGCATTGTGCGCGGTGTGTGTCGTGCATTGTGCGCAGTGTGTGTCGTGCATTGTGCGCGTGGTGTGTGTCGTGCATTGTGCGCTTGGTGTGTGTCGCGCATTGTGCGCGGTGTGTGTCGTGCATTGTGCGCGTGGAGTGTGTCGTGCATTGTGCGCGTGGTGTGTGTCGTGCATTGTGCGCGCAGTGTGTGTCGCGCATTGTGCGCGTGGTGTGTGTCGTGCATTGTGCGCGTGGTGTGTGTCGTGCATTGTGCGCGGTGTGTGTGAGTGAAAGTTCAATTTGCTCGGACAAAACGGCCAATTGCCGCGGTAATCAAACAGTAATTGGCGCCGCTGATTCTTCCGACGCGTCAGCTTTCATCTTCTAATTAATGTTTATAATACGAACTGGTAATATGATTAAACTGGTCGGCACGCGCGAACTTCCTAAGCTGAACTACAGAAGACACATTGGGCAGTGTTAATTAGGCACAATGAGCAAGTCTTTCGTTTATTCGACTCAAGCTCAACGCTCTCCATTTGTCGTGATTCGTCAATAACGACAACTAGCAGAAGTTTTGCTGAAAGAAAAAGTTTCAATTTTTGCTATTAATCTACACTTCAGTCTACCCCGGTATGGGCCTGCGCTTTGCACGCCAAAGGTACGGAGTGCGAAGCGCTCCGAAAGCAAAAAGCCCGACAAGTGCAACCGATGGAGCAAGTGATGACAAAAGAGGACGCCTCATGTTCAACGCACTCCGCCCGAGTGCGCGTAAACAGGCGCTGAATCGTGACGTGCGCCCGGTGCGAACTTGGTGTGCGCATGCGCATGCGCATGTGCATGCACACACCAAGTTCGCACCGGGCGCAGGGTTACTGTCTGATGTCGTCTGCCTAGATTTCAACTTTCTGTACTTTAGACACTTTAATGTCGCATGGAATACGGTACTCGTATTCGATCGCGAAAGACTTTTATGGCATAACAAATAGTATGTTTATAATGCGATTAATAAGCAGGTAGAGAGTCTCCTAAACCGCCCATTAAATGCACTATTCTTCGGCACTAATTCAGGTCAGAGTATTGTTAAGGCACAACTTACTTTCATCGTCGGTCTGGCTGCGCGATGAAATGTCGCCGTTGAAGCGTGATTTATACTGCCGCAGCGGTGATGCAGAGCTTGGGCTCCGTGAATGCGATGATTCATCCGTGAGGAAAGATTCTTGACCAACATTCGAGTGTTGTTCTTCGGAAGAATCGGCGGCGGCCGTTCGCCAGGTCCTCTCCTCACCGTCGCTAGTGTCCACTGATACTTCCGGTCTGAAAAATGCAGCCCGGTTACCGTATCCTCCCGGTCTCAAGGAACAGCTAAGCACCGCCCCCGTGGCACACATACACGCGCGCACAGTTTAAAATTGACGCACACACACGCACACACACGCACACACATGTTTAAATGGCTACAAAGTGCACATGCACATGCACATGCACATGCACATGCACACACACATGTTTAATGGCCACAAAGTGCACATGCACATGCACATGCACAACACACACGCACACACATGTTCAATGGCCACAAAGTGCATATGCACATGCACATGCACATGCACATGCACATGCACACACACGCACACAGGTTTAAATTAAAAAAGCAGACACGGGCGGAATGCACGCCCTAGGGCATAAACTGTCCCATGAGGTCGGGAGGATACGGTACCCTGGTCGAAGTAATGCAGTAATGAATTACGTGCTAATTGCGCAAATGTACTAAAACGAATAATTCTGTTAAGTTAGTCACCTTGTATGTCAGCCGGGACAATTATAACTTCGGTGGCCCTTCCGATGACTCCACAAACTACTAATACTCGGTACTAGATTTCTAGCCGCGTTCTCTTCGTAATTGTCATGCAAAACTTGACCAAATAACGGGAAAGCTCTGATGTTTCTTCTGATCTGATCTTCCTGCTAAACTGTTTAGATTTAAAGTTAAAATTAATAAGTGGACTAGTAATAGTAAATGAAAGTGAGGGTAGAGTATCATACTGGTCCCAATTAACGGCTCTGAACTTCAAAAACAAATTCTTTTTCTATTTGGTATTAAAAAAGGCATATTCTTATAATAACATAAACCGGTCAGCACGAGACAAATGGCCCCTTACTTCTTTTTTTATTTGGTATTAAAAAAAGGCATATTCTCATAATAACATAAACCGGTCAGCACGAGATAAACGGCCACTTACCTGCTGACCGCTCCATTTTTTCGCTGCTGTGCCTGTTGATTTCCCATGGCCGACAACAGCCAATCCCGTCGTCTGGATGTCCCTGAAATAGTTCCTTCTCCCGACCTGGGAACTCAAAAGAGCAAACTGCCTTGGAGAAACAAAGTGCAGCAAGTGCGCCGCCAAGCCGTTGGCCGGTGGTAGTGGTGGTTTGTTGTTGTGTGTGACAACAGGTACCGCTTGCCTAAACCAACGCCGACTAAAAGCCTCCTTCAATAGGGCCCACAATGGCGTGACATCGTATAACGACACCTCGGCACACTCACTGCACTTAGCTTTTCATTCATATCCAATCAAAATGATAAATGCCGGGTGTGATGGTGCTCGTCGGTAGAGCATGCGAAAGACCTGCTCTGCAGTCCGCACCACCAACTGCAAGTACGACGGCAGACCTGATTGACAGCCGACCGCGATACATATTTGTCCACATGAGTCCGGCTTAATTATCGGGGCAGTGTTTAGTCGTTTATTAATACGCATACGTTAAACGTAATTCTCGCCTACCCGCCGGCCCTTCCAGATCAACTCTCACCGAAAGCTCACCGCATCTGCCTCTCACGCCTATGCGTCGCAGCGGTCTGCTGGTTAAAGCACCGCCCAAACAACAAAAGTCCTACCACCCCGCCTCGCTCATGACGCCGGCTTTCTTTCGCAGTGTGGATTAGTGAACGAGCAACCAGGGCATTCAAGTGGGTATTTTCCCTCCCGTTGAAAGATACGCAAAACGTGGTGTCAGAACTTCAGTAAATTGAATTAAATTGAATTGAACTGAATTGAACTGAATTGTTAGGTCACAGTCCAAAGAACGACAAAGAGACATTACTACGACGACAGGCATTTTCAGAAAACGAGGTGTGCATCCAATGCGCGTGGCGGGTGATGGCTTTACATTGTCAGCTCCATAATCGCTGGAACAAGGAATAACCAACGCGTTAGAATCTTCAGCATTTACTGGAAAACATTCATACCAATTGTGTATCAATAAACTCTCAACTAGATTAATCCATCTTCCCAAAAATTATAACGATACATGATTACTAATTAAACTAATTAAACCCATTAAACCCATCAATCAATCAATCAATCAATCATTGATCTTACCATTTACTATGTCACCGTCGTTGCGTTTTAAGGCCTTGACCGCACGGGAACGTTTGACTCCGGCTTGAGTCATAACCAGGTTGACGTCATTGGAATCCAATCCACTTTCGTCCAGTTCGCCGCCCTCCTCATTATCAGAGTCCTCAATCTTGGTGGTGGAAGAGGGTCCAGTGTCCTTGCTGTCGGCCTTGTCGCCAGACGAACTGTGGCCGCCCGCGCCCGACTCCAAGCCCTTGCGCTCCTCGCCCAAAAAGTCGGGATTCTTCAGACGCTCCAGCGACTGCAGCTGCGCCTGGTGGCTCAAGTCTTCAATCTTGGCCTCGCCGAAGATGACGTAGTGATCAGATCCTGGATGACGGTACACCTGATGAGATCAGAAAGAGAGATGTTTTAGTCAAGAGCGTCGTTTAACAACACCACCCGAGCATCAAAAGCACAAGTGAGCGCAGAATGGGCCGAAAGAGCGCAGAGGGGGCCGAAAGAGCGCAGAATGGGCCGAAAGTCTCAAGTGGGCCGAAAGAGCGCAGAGTGGGCCGAATGTTGCTCAATTGAAAACTGAAGCATTCTTACATCGGGGCTTTGGATGACGAACAGAATGTTCTTTGACTTGCGGATAGTGACGCGATTGATTCCGGGCACCGGCTTCAATCCCAGCTGCAAAAAAGGAATGAAATCAGCAACAAACCACATGATTGCTGGAAAATGACACGAAATATATTGTACCTAGTACAATTTAGATCAATACACGCGTAATGATAGATCAACAGTCAAATTAATCAATCAAAGTGTAGCTAAGAGCACCTAGAAAATCGGGTTAAACCAAAATTCATAACTTTGATACATGCCTAGCAAGCTTGTCCAGTTCATAAGCAGATATCATATTATTACGTAAGTCCGGATTTAATTAAGTTGAAGCAATCAGCCGATCAAGCGATCACAGTAACGCTAACCATTACTCGACAATAAGCATACGAAGCTAATCAACGAATCAACCATTACCTGAACCATAGAAACCATATCAAACTAATCAAGACTCCTTAATCGAAAATTCGCACCTTCCAAACTCTGTCTGGCCTACCTTCATGAGCGTCTTGCGAGCCTTCTTTTCTCCACGGCTCTGCCTGCCAGCCAAGTGGACATTCCCACCGGACAAGTCGATATTTCCAGCGTCATCCCCTCCGGCACCTCCGACGGGTTTGCGCCCTTCCTCGGCGTCATTCTCCTCCAGTGCGGGCACACTGTCGTCCGAATCGCTGCTGCCGGACTCGTCGCCGTTGCCGCCGGACTCCTCTGTGTCCTTTCCGCTTAGTTCGGCCTTCGCGGCCTGTTTCCCCTTCTTAGCGTCTTTAGCGGAAGAATCTCCAGCAAGGACCACCATTTTCAAACAATTATGAAATGATATTGCGGCGTAAACGACACGACAGACACGAAATTCCGGCTAAAGAAGAAATTTCGCTAGGTAAGTTCGCCGGAGCAGGGGAGTCCAAATTGAAGGAAGAGATAAGAAATCGTACGGGAAACTGGGGAACCTGTAACTGCACCGACGAGCCCAAAAAACCCTCTGGAATCAGTTCAAAATTTCAGCAGCTGAATTTGACAGAGTAGGACGACACTTTTCGTCTATTCTAAAACCCGTTTTGAACCACGTGGGATTTACGCCCACTCCCTACGATACGTATGTTTCTTATTGCTGCACGTTTTTGCCCTGCAGAGGGCTCCCTTAGTCACCGTGGCTTCCATCAAATTATGCATTTAGCTTTACCGTTGCAGCGGTTTGGCACATTGACTGTTGCTTTTTTCTTTTCTTTCTCTTCTTCTTTTTGCGAAACTAAAGCTGCCAGTCCTTATGTAACATTGTCCTCAAGCCGATATGGTGGGGCTGTAGATCGGGCACCATCAGAGCATCACATTGGGGATTGAATTTCGAGCGGCTCTCCTAGATATGTTGTGTACCACTGCCTCTTTAAGACTTCCGGTCGGTATACTGTAACATTTCAGTGGCAATTCTTATGATCCACAGAAAGCGAATATTGTTGTTTGAGACCAGAGAGACAAAGGAAATATGCACTTGTTATACAGTGTGATGAGTTAATCCAACATCACAGCACGTGTGTGTGTGTGTCTGTCTGTGTCTGTGTGTCTCTGTGTCTGTGTGTGTCTGTGTGTGTGTGTAAATACTGAAGGGTCCACCACTTTGAGCAACAGAAAAGGGCCGTTTTCGTTGACGTCGAGTACGACCGACGGACAGCCTGTGCAAGCCACCTTTACGTCCGACACCGGCAAAAGTGTCCGTGGGCAAACAAGCGCAGAACGCCGACCAAGAGGCGTGAACCTCCTCCTCAAGATGTACCTTATCTAAAAGGCATTTTGTTCGTCTGTATTGTCGATCTTCCTGTCCGCGCCTAACTGATATGCCGGCGCGCAACGCAACGCCATCACTTATTACCAGCCATGCATGTTCACTACTGTATGCGAGATATTTAAAGAACGCAAACCACAGAAATGATCGTTGTTTGCTAGCCACATCGATCTCCCCTGCTCAACTCTTTCTTTGCTTTGCTCTAATTTCGGTCGTGCTCGTGTGTCGGAAACAAAATGCGCCAACTTGGGCAGACGCTCGTGCTGGTCCTTTGCATGGTCGCCCTGACATGTCCAGTCTGTGACGGACAGTTCTTCGCGCCGTTTGGATTAGGAATACCGATTTTACCGCCGTTGCCGTTTATCGCACCCTTCGGACTCGGCTTCGGTGGACTCCGCTTCGGTCCATTGGGATTGGGACTGCGTGGATTCATCGGCAAGAAACGGAAGTAGCACTCATCCTCTAACGCTGTCCTTTTCTAATCTATGAATGTATTACAAATCATGAGAGTTGTACATTTTACCATTTTGTTTTCTTTTTCGCCATCATCGATAAGTTCCATTCCACTTTGTTGCCACAGCTGCGCAAATTAATAAGGGGAAGCTCGGTTAGCACCATCAATCGTTCCACCTGACCGGCAAGTTGAACCTGACTGAATTTTTTCTCTCTAAATAACTTTGCATTGCAACAAAAGGGAAAGAATAACCGCGAGTCTGTGACGAGTCTGTGACGAGTCTGTGACTGTTGTGTATCGACTACGAGTGGCGTCGAAGGTGAACGGGAATTTTGTTGCAAAAAGTGATGAGCTTGAGGTGCTCCGGGTCTTGAATGTCCTCACCCAGCATGTCTTGGATGGTGAAGTCGAGAGCGACAGGTGTGAGCCACTCCTGCGGAAGCCATCGCTGGACGAACGGGACTCTAGACCCCATCGTGGCAAAGCGATTGACCCACCTGAAAGTGGAAAGACAGTCTGCCATGGGTCTCTTAAACGGAACTTTCACCCAGTGGCCAAGTCAAAACTTCAATAATAATAAAAGCCGCAGTACATACGCGGGTACTTCTTGTCCGCACAGCAACTTCGCCAATTCACTGGAAAAGTGATTGCAGTTTCGTGTCACAAGGTGGTAGCTGTTCCCGTACCACTCCTGCGAAAGACCCCGCATCATTTCATCAATGTCTGATTCGGTGAAGTCGGTGTAGCCGAGCAGCACAGTCTCCTTGAAACGGAAGTTTGGTCCGAGTTCGTCCATATCCTTGGGCGGCTTCTCGAAGAGTCCACTAAAGGCAAACGGATGGCCGCCGAACCCGATCTCTTTCCCGTACACTTCCACGCCGGAATGATAAAAGCCCACTCCCAAGTTGTAGGTGTAGTTGTTCGTCCAGAATAGGTCGTAAATATGCGCGTAGACCGGCGTCCGCATTATATCTCGGCGCGCATTAACCTGTAACGACAAAAAGTCCGAATCTCAAGACGCGAAAGACAAACCCACCATTCACAATTGACCAATTAATCGACTATTTCGCAGTGCGAACTGATCAATCAATCAATCTAGCACCACCGCAGAGTCCGTAACTCGGGAACGGTAATTCGAAAGTCGAAATGAAGGACATCGTCATTCGTCATAGCATAGACTGAAACGTATCAAATTGTAATTCTTATTTCTAATTGCTAAAATAATGCCTAAAAAATATGGCTAAGCGATAAATACTCGATCTCAACCAGTAGCTACACTACGCGCACACAAACAGTCAACTTCAAAAGAAACAAGATCTTGTGCAACAATCAATCAATCGGCCGAACCTATATCCATCCATGTTTAACAAGTTCAATCAACCAAACAGCCGCACAAACAGCCCAGATATATCTGTGGACTCTTACTGGAACAGAGACAGGTGCTGGAAAAAGAAGGTCAAACGATAGTCAATTCCATTCTCGAATCCAACATTGACTGCTGAAGTGACGGTTGCTGGTCGTGCTAAAAGATTCCGGGAAGAGATTAAAAATTAAGAGGAATAATGGATCGGAGTGGCCAAATTTGTTGAGATTTCAGCAGATGTGCGGGTTACGTGTGTTGTCAACTCCTCCTCCTCCCAGCCCGACAATCGGAATTTTAGGAGAAAAGACAAGAGTAATGAACTAGGAGACGAATTTGTGAATAAGAAAGGAGTGTCATCAGTGAGACGACGAATTTGTGGATAAGAAAGGAAAGATGGAACAGGGAATGGAAAGAAAAGTGTAGACGGTCACACTTGACTCCCTCACACACTCGCTGACATAACACACACTCCCTCCTCTTCTTCCCACTCCCACGGGAGAGAGATCCCGTCTAAGTACAAAAGGGGCAGAGGCCCTACGAATACTCTTGTAGTCGTACAGTAAAGATCAAACTTTCACAGATCCTGGACTGACTGACTCATCGCTCAACAGCGAAGACTGGCAGATGTCATTGGAATCTTTAGAAATAGCATTACTAGCGACAGGGAAACGGGCGTATTTCGCCGACCAGAGATGGGTTGCTGTGTGCGTGTACGCATTGGGTATTTAAGTTCTTAAAACAATATCGTTTTATTATCGATACTAGTGAAGCCCCTCTCCCCTACTAATCCCAAGCGATTGTGAGATGGCAGGATTCTTACAAATGCAATTACGGAATCATTTTAGATTTACAGGTTTTTTCGGTTGGGGTTCCGAAGGGCGTTGAACATGGATTAGTATGAATTTTGTAGTGACTCCGCGCAAGCCATATATGGTTACCGCGGATGGAGAACCGGCTAGCGGGAGATGGACAGCCGGACGCTGTCTGTGTGGGATATTATTGAGTCCTCACCTCAACTGTCATCGAATATATACATTTGTACACCCGTATAAGCCGAGCTCCATGAGGCCGCGAGTCAGCCCCATATAGTCTTGCCACCGGGAGTTTCTCATCATACCAATAAAAAAACCTATACATGCATTGGTTGCATGCCTATACACTGTAGCTGACCGGAGTGTATGGTCTAGTCAATAATGTCTGTTACATGGTTAGAAATCTCCCTGCGCCAGTGAAGAATGTAGATATTTCGACTGCCCTTGGGCATGGGATGCTCATTCATTGTATTTGCTTGAGGAAGGGAAATGGATAATTATACTTACTTTTTGATGAGAAAACCCGGCTCTTCCACTACGTACTACCCACTACCCACTACCCACTACCCACTACCCACTACCCACTACCCACAACCCACTACCCACTACCCACTACCCACTACCCACTACCCACTACCCACTACCCACTACCCACTACCCACTACCCACTACCCACTACCCACTACCCACTACCCACACTACCCACTACCCACTACCCACTACCCACTACCCACTACGTACTACGTACTACCCACTACTCCCTGTACACACTACCCACCGCGTTGCAACAGATTTTGATGACATTTTATTAAACGATACAGTTCAATAAGAAAACAGAAAAGTCACACTTCATCACTTTCTTGGTCCGGAAGTTTAATTATAGGAACATGACGCAGTTCGGGAGACTGTGCCCTCATATTGATCTGATTCAGGTACTGCTCTTTAGTAGAACACACGAAGAAATCCGGTGTGATACTCCGTCGAGAGGACGTTGAAGGGCGTCGGTCAACCGGAGAAGCGTCGTCCTGTTTGCTCGACCCGGATCCACACAACGTCTGTTCCTCGTCTTCCTCCGTTTCCTCGATGCTAGCCTGAGCCGGCGTGCCACCGTGCGACGAGGACGGTGAATAGGACTTGCGTTTCGGAAGAAGAGATCGGTGTTGGCGAGTGGCACTTCGAAGAGTTGAACGCGATCCGCTGGCGAACGCCGCCTCACGACGACTGAACTCACGGAACAGCCGGTCGGACCGTTCGTCGATTGTCCAGTCACGAGTTGGGGTAGTCGGAGTGGCCGGCTGGGTCAACAGGAGTGGGATGCAGGCAAAGGATGAGTCCATATCCATTGACGAACTCAGCGATGGGACGGCTGAGCTGCCGCAGGTGCTAGCTTCCATTTCATTGTCCGTCGAAGCGGACAGGAAGAAACTTGCATTCGGAACCTCGAGGCTGGAGGCGTTGTACCTGCGACAAGCAATCAAAAAAATCAATTTCTATAAGCAAGTTGGTATTCGTATGCAACTAGGTTGTCAGTGCGTCTGTCTCTTCACTTGTGTGTGCTTGTCTGTGTCTATGTGTCTATGTGTCTGTCTGTCTGTCTGTCTGTCTGTCTGTCTGTCTGTCTGTCTGTCTGTCTGTCTGTTTCTCTGTCTGTCTCTCTGTCTGTCTCTCTGTCTCTCTGTATCTCTGTCTCTCTGTCTCTCTGTCTGTCTCTCTGTCTCTCTGTCTCTCTGTCTCTCTGTCTCTCTGTCTCTCTGTCTCTCTGTCTGCTTGTCGGTCTGTCTCTCAGCTTGTCTGTCTGTCTGTCTGCTTGTCTGTCTTTCCAGTCAGTCTGTCAGTCTGTCCGTCCGTCCGTCTGTCTGTCTGTCTATCTTTCTAGCTCTAGAATGTTTGTCCGTTTGTCTATTTATTAGTCGGTCTGCCGGTCGTACGTTGTTTGCCTGGAAATGCCTGCCTGCTTATCTAAACTGCACCTTTGCATCTTTGCTTTGTCAAGTCCATGTCCTATGACATCGAGCGGCTCCTCCGAGACCCTTTCGCTTGGAAGGAACGGTACGCTTT
>LRSR01005817.1:0-12728 GCA_001579985.1 Hypsibius dujardini | reverse complement strand
GTCTTGAAGTTCGAGGCTCGACTTCTCGTTTCGTTTTCTAGCTTCTCATTCAGTTTACTTTTCATCGGCTTGCTATCTCGGCTTCTCTCGAATTGTTGTGCAAGTAATAATTCCGAAAAGGAATACTCGTAGTGATCGTGTAAGGTCAACAGGACTTCCGGGTTCTCGAAGGGAGAACAGGTCGTCACACCGGCTCGCCTGCATAGATGAGGGGTTTCATGCTAGCCTTTCGAGTATCATAAACTAGCTTCGAGGACCTGGAAAATCTGATTTATTTTCGGAGATACAGTTTTCAAAAGTGGTTTTGTTGCTTGTAGGATTATTAAGACTTAGGTTTTGATGGATTTGTAGGGATACTTTTCTCTCTTTCTCTTTCTCATCCAACGCGAAAGATTGCACAAAGCGCGCACCTGGACTGACTGAACTCCTTTATTCGAAAAAAATCGGTAAAGCTTCGCACTGCGCGTACAGACTCTTTAAGAAATGACGCAAGGCGTTCATGATTGTGAGCTGGTCCACCGTGCTTTTGTGTCATTCTCGCTTCATCACCCGCCTGCACGTCTTCCGAAATCGCCGCTGGCTCTTTTTCAAACATGATGGCATTACATGTCAATGTAATGATTGTGAGACCAGCTTCGGGAGGATAATGCTAGAAGGTGCAAGAAAATTCCCCCTGATGCTTTCTGACCTTTGACGTACCCATTGAGGAAATGCGCAACATAAAAAACAACCGTGACAACTTCAATGAAATCAAAATGGATTTAAACCGCACATCTGGCTCGGGACATAGTTTCGCTTGGTCAAGTTTGTTGATGTCGAACAACTTAAGCCGGATCAAGTCCGGATTATAAGCCTTGGACATCTCGAGCAGTTTCCCTTTCAACACCTGGCCCTTGCATGCTCTTCCTGCTTCTCGATAGCAGCTCACAAAGAAACTGCATAGTTTTCGACTTGAGGCTAAGAGGAATATCTGGAAATTAAAAAGCGGTAAAAAGGGGAGCTTCAGCTACAGCGGCTGTGGAGATTGGAGCTAAGGAGAGACAGTTAGTACTAAGTTGAGTACTTCCAGAGATCCCATCGATTCTTAACCGGTTCGCAGTTGAAGTCATTAATTACGTACAGTAACGGAAAGATTTGCAGTAGCATCTGCTACGGACCGGCAGTCGAACCGTTCCATTACTTCTTCAAAACACCTCGAAACTAAGACTCGCCGGTTTTGATGAAGTCGACGAGTTACTGGATGTTTATGTGAATCAACGCCAAGTAGAATTCGTCTGACTGCCAGTTGTGCACCATGCTGTAAATGTCGTTCAATCCACTCTCCAGAACAATGAGTTTGCACCCTGCTCCTGGCTTGCGAAATTCACCACCGCGTACGGCCTGCCGCAACTGAGAAAAAACCGTAATCAACTTGATGCTGTTGACGTGGACGTCAATGCCCATAAGGCAATTCATCCGCCGAACGCATCGTGCTGGTTCCAAAACAATTGACCGGCACATTCATCCATCCTTGAATGACAGGAACGCCCGGCAGATTCCAATAAAAGTTACGCAACGTAGCTAAGGCTGCAAGTTGGAAATTACTGAAATTACTGAAAATAACTGGGACAGGCAGGCAGTAAGGTGACCAGTCGACAACATCTAAAGTATAAATGTTACAGCGCGACACAGACAATAAATTGTAAAATCGGAACACTCACATCCCAACAAATCGTAGTTATGCCATCCCGTAATAAATAATAAAAAAATTATAGAAAAATAGTTGCAATGTCAATGAGAACTGCTGATCATCATCCCTCTGGAACAAAATTATGGATGAGACAAACGAACTAAAGTATTTTCGAAAGAATTCGATCGTAATAAAAAAGAACCCTATTTCTGAGTCGGAACAAGTCTCCTCCCCAGCTCACCTTTAATTACTTGTTGTTTTTGAAATCAGCGCCCTAACAAATACCTAAATCTTGACCTACAGTTTGGCCTGTTGATTGATTTTTTTGTTGAATTCGAACACCTTTCCTCGTCATAAAATAATATATAACAGTTTATCTGATGTAGACTTGACCTGGTATTGGAACGCAGGGAGGCAAATAGGCGAGCAGAAAGATAGGGAGGCACGTAGGCCGGCACGTATACTGGCCTGCAGGCAAACAGGCAAACAGAAAAACAGAAAAACAGGCAAGCAAACAAGCAGGCACAAAAAGAGGCAGACAAGCAGGCAGAGAGTTTGGCAGGCAGAGAGACAGGCAGGCAGACAAGCAGAACTACCAGCAAGCAAAGCAAGCACAGAAACAGGCAAACAAGCTTGCAGAAAGACAGGAGCGAAGAAAGACAAACAAGCAGCTAGAGAGACAAGCAGGCACAAAGGTCGACAGGCAGGCACATAGACAAGCAGACATGCAGAAAAAGGAAAAATTGGATCTGCGGCAAAGAAAACGACGATGGAATGTCCTCCAAAGCACCACTTCTCATTTCACAATCGCTGATTAATTTTTCCTGGGATCTCGAGTGCAACGGAAATGCGTGCGATGGGGTTTTGGCACAGCTATTACAATGGGGCATTTCTGGGAGGCTTCGATGGATTGATTGATCGAATATAAGGATTTCGGTTTAGATTGCTTGTCAAAAATATTCAATCAATCAACGGGCGTGCGGCACACCAAAATTCTTATTCTCGATCAATCATTCGATCTAAGCCTTCCATAAACGAACTGTGCGAAAAAAGAAAATCAGCATAGAGATAACAAGGGGGAACGCCTCTGCTGTCATTAATAATAACCCCAAGACCAACGATCTGGATGAATTTTTTATTCTCAAACGGTAGCTTTTGCACCTTTTTTTTATTGTTTTCATTGCTGAAAATGCCTTTTCAGTGTGATATCACCCTCTTACTCCAGTAAATCAATCAATCAGTCAGTCGCCCAATCGGTCGATTAAATGAACAGCTAAACGAGCTGGAAAAGCGCAAAGATAAGCCCGAAGATGAGCCGAAAGAGCTTTGGTATCGATTTACCAATCAAGCCTAAATAGATTGATTGATAATATTCTATATAATAATATTTTATTATTATATATTATAATATTATAATATATATAAATTCAAAGTAATATCGAATATATCAATCAATCAATCGACTTCGACAAAATACCCCATTAACTCCATAAAACAGCATCAGTTTATTGCACCATTCAATCCGTGACTGATTGCATCTTTTTTTTGAAAAAAAAGAAATAAAAACCCAATCAAACGAACCTTGAATGAACCAAACAAAATTAAATCAAGCAAACAATCAATCGACCCATCAGAACCCATCAATCGATCCTTGATGGGTTTTGATGGGTTTTGGTTTGGCTTTAATCACATTCCAATGGTTTGGCAGAGCCAGCCCTTACAGCAAGTGTTGAAAATTGGGTGGCAAGAGAGCCAAAAAAAGAGAAAGGAGGAAGATATAGGGAACTTAGAAGAATTACGAAACAAACAGCGGATCCACGTTTTCCTGAACCCAGTCGAAGGATCGGACGTCTAGCAATTCAATAAAACGAAAAAACCTGTTTCGAGTTAACACCGTCCTCACATCAAAATTACATTTCGATCGTTCAAAAGAGATGAAGATATGTAAGCAAAAGACGACTTGACCACTCCCAAACAAGCAGAGCTTGCGTGTCGTCCAAGTGGATAGACGGTGAACTGCTTCTTTCCGACTGCAGTTTGACTCCTGGTGTTGGCGCGTCCGTAAGCTACGGTTTCTTGACATGTCAGAATGTTGGTTCCGCCTGGCATCTCCCCCGTCAGAACCCTACGAGCCGCTTTCATTGTGTGCTCGCATCTTCTGTGCCATTGAGGCTTCCACTAGACTTCCCGTAGGTGTTGATGGTACCGTGAGAAGTTTTCGTCGTGCGGTGTCTGGTTGTCTGGACTCAGCCGAATAGTTTTAAGGAATAGTCTCTGCACGTTCTCAGGCTTCTTCTCGAGAGATTTTGTCGTTGTGTTCCAGACACTGTTTCCGTACTCCAGCATGGGCAGAATCCGGCTCTTGTACAGTAGTTGTTTCGCTGCATCAAATCTCTGTGGAAAATTAGAATTTATGCAGAAAATGCGTTTTCTTGCCTAAGCGCAGACGTTCTCAACGTGGGCGGTCCAGTTGAGTTTGCTCGAGAACGTTACGCCAAGACACTTCGTTTCAGTGACGATGGGAATAAGATTTCCGTCGTCCGGGGTGTCGATCTCCTTGGATAGGACAATATCGTCCGCGTACGTCCGGGTTGATCCTCTAACTTCTTTAGCAAGTTTGTCCACTGCTAAATTATACAAGACCGGGCCCAGACACGAACCTTGCGGAACAGCAGAAGACACGGCTGTCTCTGGTGAAAAGTGGCCATTGACGGACACTCGCTGACGACGATTGCGGAGATAATCTGCGAGGAGATGGAAGATTTCGCCGATAATCCCGTGGCTCGCTAAACTGCGAAGGATGACGTCATGAGAGACTCGATCAAAGGTCTTAGTGCAGTCCAGAAAAATGACGTCTACCTGCTTCTTTCGTCCAAGCGATTGCGACCAGTCGTGAGTCATTTGTAGTAGTTGGTCTTCTGTCGAGCGCCCAGCGCGGAATCCAAACTGTGTAGAAGAGTTCGATTCCAGGAAGTCCATAATGTGGTTGACGAGCAGGCGTTCGAACAGCTTCGACAGGGGTGAAAGCAGGGAGATTGGCCAGAAAGCGTTCCCACCTTACTTAGGAATCGGAGTCACAACGGTGAGTTTCCAGGACGTAAGAAACTGTTTCTTCTCTAAAATCAGACTGAATAGGCAAGAGCATTGCCGCCCAATTTCAGTATGCGATTAGTCAGCAGAGACGATCCGGGGCCTTTCCATCCCTTAATTTGCGAAGACCTTCGCGCATGTACTTCGTAGTAAGGCGTAGGTCGGGACAGCGAGGATCACTGGATGCCAGCGGAACGTTCGTTGTCTGCGAACAGTGTCCACTGCAGGTGCCCAGCTCTGGCTTGAAAAGCGAGTTGATGTGTTCGGCTTTGGCTTGGGGATGCACGATGTATTTTTCTGTCTGCCCCGCAATCAAGATTGGGGGGATTGTCTCTCGGGCGGTGTGTTTCTTAACGAATTTCCAGAAGGTGTTTGGGTTGTTCCGAAATGATGTTGCCCCCCCCCCTTCACAAATCTTCAATTAAACCACTTAGTCTACATGTTTTGAGCTCTTTAAAAACTGTCAACAAACAGACAAACAGACAAACAGACAACAAACAAAAAACAGACGAACAGACAGATAAACAAAAAGAGAGAAAGGCAGAAAGGCAGAAAGACAGAACAAAATACAAAAAGACGGACAGAGTGAAAGAGAAAGGCAGACAGGCAAACAGATGAACAGAAAGACAACCAGACAAAAAAACAGAAAGAAAGTGAAAAAGAGAAAAAAAAAGAAAAACAGAAAGAGAGAAAGAATCCATCAAAGGTTAAATAAAGACAATTTTGAAAATACACAAATATCCATTGTAAATTTATTTAAACTCGTGCTACGCGCACTTTTATGCGCCCGCGCCCGTTAAAACTTTTATTCCATTCGGGCTGCGCGCGTGAGTGTTTGTGCGGTTGCCCTCGTGGCATTACACCAAAAAAAACCTAACCAGTACAGAGGTTAAACAACATAATGATTTTCAGTTTTTTTTATTTATTTCCGTCGTGCGCAAATTCATTTTGAATTTTCGAAACATGCTCGATAGGAAGGCCTTTATAATTTATATTGACGAAGGCCTTGTATTATAATGTGACGTTTCGGCCAAGATCGCAAAGCGCTAATAATTTTATTTTGTTCTTAAATCGACCAAACTTTTCGCATAACCCGTTTCAAACATGCCATAGTAGTGGCAGCGTGGCCAAAAGTTACCTTTGAAAGAGACCATTCACACAAAAGTCTGTGGGATCAAGTCAGGGCTATTGCCCATCCAGAACTCTTTCAGAATGAATTTGATTGGGGATTTTCGAGACCATTCTAGGGTGATTCCGGAAAGTGCGCTGGAGCACAGTCATGGTGGAAGACGACCTTGTTGATGAGCTCTCTCCAAAGTGGCTTCAAAACACATTGCAAGGTCGCTTTCGATTTTCGCTCTGGATGTGACGAAGCGGATTGCGGTTTTCCTACGCGAGCAAACGCCGGCCACAAACATGACGCCCTTGGGGTGAGATTCCTTACAGAATTTGGTCCAACTTTTGGAATCCGGTCTTCCCGAAACTCGTAATAAATCTTCCGGATTCCGCTAATTTCAGTGAGATACATAAAATAAGATAAGATAAAATTTTGACACATTTTGCTCTTAATGAAACATTTAGTCTTGCGCTTGCTAGGAATCCATGTGCATTCTATAACTATTTTTGGATTTCCGATATTTCGGACGAATTGTTTACACGTAGAGTTCACCATAAATGGCGTTTGATAGTTAAGACATTTAATTAGGCACTGGGGTTCGTACTTTCTCGAGAAAATTTGATTGGAAGTCTCGGGAACCAATCTGAGCTATGTTGTGAGAAGAGCGATTGTAATTCTGGCAGTATTGATAATTGCCGGGAGGGCATCCAAGTATCGCTGAAACCCGTTTCTTGACTCGAAAAGGCGGGACATGATTGACCGAATGATTCAATTGAAACGTTTTGCAATCTGGATTTTAATCTCTGGATTGTGTAACGAAATTTTTCGGTATTCTTTGTTTTCCATGAAGTGTTTCACGGTCTTGTTTTAAAATTCAGTGCGTGAAATTACACAATTCGTTAAGGAAGAAAGAGGAAAATGAACGAAAGATCATCTCTATCAAGACTTCTATCAACTTGTAGGCGTTGTGGAGTTCATTGAATGCCAGTTTATAAGCAGCTAGGCTATTTATTCCATAATGGTTTTCAACGCCTTTGATTCCTTGGTATAAGAGAGCAAGGGAATGGGATTTCGATTGGGAAATGCTTGAGGTTGGAGTAAAACAAATTGTAGATTATTGGACAATAGCTCTGCCTTTTCCAAGGGTGAAGGATCGGTTCGCTCGAGAGTTTCCGTGGTGAGTTGTTGGAAAGAAAAAGGTTTTCGGGCGTTCCTTGCGAAGGTTCAATTGGCTGGCAATGTTAAATGTCGTCGCCGCTATGAGGGGTCGAACGATTGGAGGTTTTATCAGCGGGTACAAGATATTAAATTTCCTTTATGATCAATTCTTCCTGCCAGCAAGTAATCCTCCAACAACAGTAGCAATGACAGGGCTGAAAGAAATTCCTCTTTTTGAATAGTTGTTTCATTTCACGGGATTGAAACTTGGAATGAGGAAAGTTTTAGTAGAATACGATAGCGCTTACAGAGTTGAAGGTTTTTGGGGGGATGGATTTGGGGTGTTTTTATAACGAGATTAAGAGCAACTGTTTCAAATCTTTTTCATTGATCGTTGGAGCAAGCTACTAAGGGGTGTTTCTGGTAAAAAGATTTAACAGATTTCAAAGTGATGAGATGTGGCGCAAGGTTTTTCACAGACAATTTTTTGGAACCTGTGTAGGATCAATGAAAACCTTCATGTCTTGCGCTAGAAGCATATGACTTTTGACTCCTAAATAGTCCGGGCAATCGGTTTTTAAAACCAAACAAATCGGTTGATATGGGATGGAAGTCACTTTTTCATTCACTGACTTTTGATAAGAATAGAATACCCCTAAATCCCATTACCGATTGTACTCGAACGGGAATCTTACAGCAAATGGTGCTGTGTCGGAAGAGGGATCAAACTAGTTGGCTCAACTTTATTGCCACTACATTCGATGGGTTTTGATGAGTTTTGATGGGATATGGTGATTGTGAGATTTTAAATTGTTCATATGGTTGTATGTTTGGATTTTGGAGATTCTATCGATATGAGACTACTGAAAGTTAAGCTACCATGGAGCAATTACGATCCCGAAATTCTTCTCGGGTTAGTTGTTAGAATAAATAAAATAAATAAGGCGACCTGTGTTATCTTCAAATCGGGCAAATGTAACATCTTGGATGCTGTGGTTTTGATCTCCATCCATGCCACGAGGATAGAATTGGGATTTTGGGCTGGACTGGAGTGAAATGACAGAGCTACACACGTGGCCACAATTATGGGTGGCAGACTTAAAACCAAAAAGGGTGGTCCGAGTTCGAGCCAAATTATGTTACCCCGCGCACGCGCCCTTGACCACTGCTGACCATGCAGCCTTTATTCAATTGATCGATTGATTGAACTTGTTTATTTTGGCGGAATTTAGAGCAGCTTGTTCAACCTAATTTTTCCGGCAATTGGCAAGGCCAAAAGTGGCTCAAACTCAGATCACCCTGATGGCTCGAACTCTGCCACCCAGAATTGTGGCCATGTGTAGTTGAGGAAACCACCATTTCTTTTGATAACCATATTTCACGAATTTCGTCTGATCCACTAAATTTCGGACTTTTTGAAAAGATACTCAAATTTTGAACACACAAAACTCAGCGTTATTGTTTAATTTGTTTAGCGAGATAGACATTTCCAAAAGTCTTCGCACGTTTCTCATTTTGGGATGGGACAAACATGGGTCGCCGTGTTTATTCACTTTTGCTTTGGGGTAACGGTAAACGGTAAACGGTAAACGGACGCGCTCTGTTTGTGTATCGAATATGTAGTCCTATCGAAACTGTTCAAAAAGCCGTTAATTTAATGAAAATGAAAATGAAACAAACATAGTTCCGAACGATAGATACTTTGCGCCGTTGCAGGCACATGCTGTAATTTTTTAACGCATTTTTTCGAACTCTCCAGATGAAGGTATAGAGGAAGCAAGAGATTTAGACGCGGCTCCCGGCAAAAGATAGAGGCAGAGGCGAAATTTACTGCTTGACGGAGTGAGAACGAAATTTTTCATCCTCATATAATTTATTCCTGAATGAGTGGGTGATCGAATTAGGGTCACAAAGAAAAAGTGAACTGATTTAAGACAACAGACCCGCGTCAGTATAGGCCGTGTACTTCGTACTTGTACAATTTGGAGGTACTTGTAAATAGCAGTTTTAATTTTTGGAACTGGCTATTCGGCCGGAGTTTCTCCGGCTGAATAGCCAAGTCACTATTCAGCCGGGTTTTCTCCGGCTGAGCAGCTTTAATTCACTATCCAGCCGGACTTTCACGGCTAAATAGGCCAACCATTGCTTAGCCGTTTTTTCACCAGTAGTACAGACAAATCACTTACTCGGCTTTCTCTTAACTTGGCGTACATAAATACGGAATAATAAGGAGAGAAACTAGCGAATAATCGAAAAATTGTGCGGTTAATCAACACTTAAAGATCTCGTTTTTTGGAGCAGTCATTTGGGCATTCAGTCGTCGCCTCGCGCCACGTTTTTGAGTAGCAGGAGAAATTAAGGTCTCGCCGATGATGATTTTTCGTTGCCATTCCCGCAAGCTGGTACCGTTGTCGTATTCTGCGATCTCCCTTTGCTGGTTGAACTTTTTCGACTGTTTGCCAACGCGGAAGACCAGACCTGTCTTCCTACCCCATTCCCAGTTTTGGAAAGTTTTTCCCGGCTCCATTGAGCAGGCAAAACGTTGTGCAAACACTCAAACGAAATACTATGAAGGATAAGTGGAACTATGGAACTCTCTATAAATCTCGTTCGCGTGGGTTGTCGTCATTGAGATCTCGCTATTAGTCTCCTTGGAACTGGTATGTATATACTCCTAGGTTTCTGCGGCTTCTGCAAATTTTTTCACTGGAGTTTCACCAAGTCCAATAATGGACCATCCGTTTATTACGTCAGTATTGGTTAGGGGGTGGGGGTAAAAAAATACCTGACAAACTCTGACTGGACGGGGTGGGAGGTAGGCCGGCGTTCTGACGGCAGCTTTGGGGAACCCAGTAGGCTTAGAAATTATTAATTTTGGAATTTCTGCGGCAATTCCTAGTTTTTTCGAGCATTACATATCCCTTCAAAATGCTGGCAAGGTGTTTCCCCAATTGCCCAAGGTGTTTCCTGATCGGTTTCTACCCCCTCCAATTCGTTACGTCAGCGGCCCAAAAGGACCACTTCCTGCTGATCCCGCTACAGACCTGGGAACATTTTACCGACTGGACACTCTCCTTATTATTCCGTATTTATGTACGCCAAGTTAAGAGAAAGCAGAGTAAGTGATTTGTCTGTATTGCTGGTGAAAAAACGGCTAGGCAATGGTTGGCCTATTCAGCCGTGAAAGTCCGGCTGGATAGTGACTTGGCTATTTAGCCGGAGAAACTCCGGCCGAATAGCTTTGACCTTAATTTTTTGGAATGTCGTGTTCGAACGTAGATTCATTTTTTACTAAAAAAGAAATGTACCCCTCCAAACAAAACAGACAGGAGTTAATTTTTGAAAATGATCCTCATATCACTTTCTTACAAACTCGTATTAAATCAAATTGATGTATAGGGTCATGCTTTTTACTGTCGTAAAGTAATTTTTTTTATTCAGTGTTATTCATACATTTCTGAATAGCCATCCTAGCTGCAATTATTTGGGGCAAAATATTTACGTAATGGTTTCATTTACAAAATCAGGAGATATCTCAAATCAATGAAAGCTTTTCAATTATCTTTTAACTCGTATTATATAAATATAAAGTAATGCTGTTGGGTAAAACTTATCTCAAAAACCTTACTCACTTCACAACTTTACAGTGCTTTTTAGACCGTGTCCTTGTGGCACTTTTTATTCCTATAAAGATGCATATTAAAAAACTCTACAAATTTGTGTGCGCCAAGTTATGTGAGAAAGAAAGAGCAGAAGGAGAGCTGTTCTTTAACATAAACCAAACACCATTTCATGCCACCATGACCGAGGAGCTTTCGAGGCTTGGGAGCCCGTCGTCGGATGTGGTTAAAGCATCCTCGACGGAGATGACCACAGAATCCCTAATTGCCCGAAAGGGAAGTCCACCAGAAAAATCCAAGGACCGAACATAAAAGTTTCCTAAGCGATAGACGCTACGAAATTGCTTCATAAAAGTTCGAAGTCGTTTCTCTAGCAATATCTGTTCGGAGAGGTTGCAACGAGAGCGAATACTCTGCAGAAGGCAGTCCATGTAGTGGCCGTACAAAAAAGTCAGAAAGGGCTTATTCTTCGCCGTCGTCAGGTCTGTCAAACAAGGCACAGAATAAAAGGCAGGTGATATTTTCTGATTCTTGAAAATTGCCCAGATTACTATAGTTATTATGTATTCATCGTACCTGGATGAAAGGTGGCTACCGCCAGCAGCAGGAAGGACTCGACGACGGTCAGTTTGACCGCATTCAGGTCCTCCGACAGGCTAAACACTTTTGCAATGTGCGAAGGATGCAGAACTTGCCGCCTAAAATGGCAACGTACATTACTACTGGCCTTATAAATCTGAAGCATTAATTAATTAACTCACATCCAATACTGGCAATAATGATATTGTCGATTCCTCTCCCCGATCCAATAGTACGTCTCACCCCGCCACAAGTAAGGAGAGTGTACGATCTGTAAGGTAAAACTGAACTGTCTATACGAAATTATCCAAGTTAAAACAATTTAGCCGGTATTCCACTTTCTCTCGCTAAACCGCACGGATGGACTCGCTAACAAAAATATGGGGAATATGATAACTTATTAGACCACATTAATTGTGACAAAAATATGTGCACATTAGTAATACCTCGTGAAGAAACACTTCTATTTCCCTATATATACACAATTAGCAATTCCGATCGAAGCAGTTAGCAAATATATGAAATAATAATAATTGAGTCTCCAACTGTAGAACGTGTCTGTTTATGCAACATCAAACGGGTAACCTGCTGTACTGTATAAGATTGAATGACGATGTCGGTTGGCATAACTTACTAGCCAGGTCTCTGACCACTTTTCCGTTAGCAGAATCTTTTGATCTTCCTGAGTGAAATCGGAGAAACCCGGTAGGAGAAAATAGAAGCGAGTGCCCTTACGTTGACACTCGGCCACCGAGTCCCGAATGGCCTGCAGCATTTCCGCTAAAGAGCACTGCGGCTGTTTCTGTCGCAGCAAAAAACAAATGACCCTTATCAGACAACAAAAGTCGGAATATAAAAGGAATTCGATCTTTTTCTCACCGGAGCATTGTTGCAAAAGATAGCTTCACGCATAAACTCATTCCAGGTGGTCAACTGCTCCCCATAAATCACCTTGACCGCATCCTCCACCACCTTCAACGACTCCCCCACAAGGAACCCTTTCTGCTGAATCACTTTCCAATAATCCCCCAGAAATTCCGGCATATCCCGGCTATTTTCATCGCTCATCACCTTCTCCCGGTAATCGAGACAATTCTTCTGGGCATAGGGATCGATCCACCGCATGTGTGCCCGGGGAGTTCGGTCGATTTCAATCCTCGTGAAATCGGAGAAGGATCCCGAGTTTCGTAGCAGACTAATCGCTTCCGCTCGCTCCGAATTGACGAATGGACGAATATAAGAGAGGGAAAGGAGATCTCTACCCGGATTTGGGGTAATTACCGAAATGGCAGTTGAACTTGCAACGACACCACCACCACCTGCTGGTGCAATATGACGGAACCGTCCTCCAGTCTTGTCGTTGTATACGCTTGAATGATAATGATTAGGATCTCGATGGCATGCACCAAGCTCGCTGATGGTGAAGGCTCGTTCCTTCGTTCTTCGGCCTCGTTTGGGAGCTAAAATGTAACAATACAAGTTAAATAATATATAT
>LRSR01005815.1:0-10411 GCA_001579985.1 Hypsibius dujardini | reverse complement strand
CGTGACGCAGACATTAGATCAGTTGATTGATTGATTGTAGGTAAACAATAGCAAACGGTGATGAACAGATAAGATCCGGGGTGGATCAACTTAACTGGTAGGGCAAAAAAGTGTCCCTTGAGACCGGGAGATTACGGTGCTTATACCGGCTACAACGCTGTTTGAATACTGCCTGCCTATAGCGATTTTTCACATGAATGGCTTCATCACGGATGTTAAGTTGACGGTCCCCCATAGCCACGCCTACTGTGGAGGCGTTTGCGACGTAAATTTGTGGCTCCTAAAAGATCTCTAATAGAGACCACTATATCATATTTTGTAGTATGAGAAGAAGTCTGTATTTCGGTTCACCATCCAATTGGTCCGTAAATCGACTCTCTTTCATGGCAGGTGCTTGATTGTTTGATTTCCAAAAGTACAATAGGATATAGAACAGAAAATCAAACAATCAAGCACCTGCCATCAAAGAGAAACCTAGAGTGAGCCGATTTACGGATCAATTGGATGGTGAGCCGATTTACGGATCAATTGGATGGTGAGCCGAAATACAGACTTCTCCTCATACTGAACCAGGAGAAAAAGATCCTTAATACGCGATCTTCAATAAGCGTTTTCTTTTCTTTTCACATTTCGTTGAGCCACAGAAGCAAAAGGATGTCGAAGCATTATCTTAAAATACTGCACGGAAAAACATTCGTTTACACTTTGCACCATTCGTATCCGATTATAAGAGTCTTTATCAAATACCGACATAGAACCGTTGGTAGTCAAAATTAGTCGGTGACTGTTGCTGGTCGCGATCCTCGTCATGGTTGTCGCCGGAAACACGCTGCATCATACTCCGCGTCGGTCGCGAGCTTTCCGGTTCCCCGCCGTCGGATGACGACGGTCCAGAATCCGTCTGGGAACCGCTGAAATCCGACGGGCTGACTTGATGATCCCGCGACTCCTGCTGGCTGTCTCCGAAGCCGGACCATTGCCGGCTTCCGCCTTGCTGGTCTCCCATGTCGCCGAACGACGGAAATGCATCATGTCTTAATTGACTAATCTGGTCTTGAACCGAGCGCTCGCCCGTCGCGAAGTCCGACCCGCCGTCTGAGCCGTCCGAGGACTTCGGTGGTGGCCTGGAAAACTGTCCGCTACTTTGTTGACGTTGAACATGCGGTCGGCCCGGGAAAGAGGATGCTGAGGCGGTCCGGAAAGCGTCCAGCTTTCCGTTCACTTGCTGGACCGACGGTCGCTGTGGGAAACCGAACGAACCGTCACTGGACGCCGGTCTGCCGTCACTGGACGACGGTCCACCGTCACTGGACGACGGTCCACCGTCACTGGACGACGGTCCACCGTCACTGGACGAAGGTCTGCCGTCACTGGACGACGGTCCGCGTTGGTACCACTCTGCCGTTGCGCTGTCCGTTCGCGGAGAAGAGGAATTGAGCATTCGGTTCGGAAAGACTGGACGCTCCAAACTCATCGCTACCGAAGGTTGATGCCGACGGTCTAGCGTTCCACGAACTCGCCGGACTCCGAGACGGCTGCTGATCTTCCTCCTCGGAGCCAAGTGGGAAGGCGGTGTTAACACCGGCAGTCCACGGACTGTTTGACTGACTCGGCGGAGACGGTTGGCCACGTTGCCCGGGGAAACGGGAGCGCGATGGAGATCCGTTGGTGGGCGACGGTTGCCGACGGGGCGGACCAGCCGACGACGGTCTCGGCGGTGGGCGGGAGTCGTCGTCACCGTCGCTCGACGGAGGACCTTGCGGCTTTTGTCGCATCGACGGTCTCACCGCGCGATTAGGCTCCTGCCCGTGGTCGGACTGTGAATCACCGTCATCTCCGGACTGATCTTGGTTCGGACTCGGTCGCGGCCGTCCGTAACCGGATGGTCCCGACGGCTGTTGACCGTCCTGACCGTGTGATGGAGCGGGCCGAACATTCGGTCTTGACTGCGGCGAACCGGGCCGGCTATACTTTGCGGAGCCGAGGCCGTTAGACTCCTCTGGCATCTGATATGACTGTGGTTGAGGTCCGCCGGCTGATTGGTCATTGGGTCTCCGACCCGGTAACGGACCGGGTGGCCGTCGGCCTCCGAGACCTTTCGGCGGTTCGTCGGACGGATCGTCACCCATATAACCGTGGCTTTCGTCGTCGTGACTCGGAATATGAGGACGTGGACGTTGGTTGTCTCTGGATGGTGCGGCAGGTGAGGGAGTGACGGGAATCGGCGCGAAGGTAGGTCGCTGATTCCGCGGAGGTGTACGCTGCTGGGACTGCGGTGGAGGGCGTTGCTGTGGAGCCCCTTTAGGCGGGCTGTTTTGCTGCTGGGCGGGTGGGGAACTTTGTTGAGTTTGGGATGGTTGTTGTTGCTGGGAATCGTCCGTGTCGCGGCTCCACTCATTTTGGTTGGCCTTCGGCGGTGGCGGTGGCGGAGGAAGTTGAGCAGCGGGGACTCGGCCCCCGTTTTGTTTCTTCTTCGCTAAAGCCATTTGAATCCAGGGTGGCGGGTTTCCCTTTGGAACTTCCGGCTGTGGCGGAGCACCTTTGGGCTTGGTGGGCTTTTGGGGCTGGGGAGGTGGGCCGGACTTTTGGGAAGCACTGGCGTCGCGATCACCATGATCACTTTGTGAGGCTGGCATTGGTCTAGGTTGCTGCGAGGGAAATGGGTCTTCGTTCCCAGTATCCCAGCTAGACATTCCTATGGGCGTGAAAAAAATGCCTGCGTCAAGCTAAACGTTCAATGCTGTCCTTACGATCCATTTGCGGTCGGTAGAAAGTTAGCCCGCCTGTCTTTATCTCTATCTGTCTGCATGCCTGTCTGCATGTCTGTCTGTGTGTCTGTTTATGTGTCTGTCTGCCTGTCTGTATGTCTGTCTGTGTGTCTGTGTGACTGTCTGTGTGTCTGTGTGTCTGTCTGTGTGTCTGTCTGTGTGTCTGTCTGTGTGTCTGTCTGTGTGTCTATGTGTCTGTCTGTGTGTACATCACCAATTTTCTAGGCGTATTACCCAACGGCCTTCCGGCAGCTTTATTCTGTTGTCCATTAGAACGTTGGATTTGTCCGAAGGGCATTACTTCATCCTGTGTGCTTCTCGGTGTAGTCCCCGCTTGCTGTCGCCTTCCTTGACCTTGCCCATCATTATTGCCCCGTAGATCTCGCATTCCCTGCTGGTCTTCATTTCCAGGTCCAGCTAACTGACTCTGCAGCTTCGAACCAGCAGAGTCGTTGGGCTCGTCACCCGGCGCGGCTTCGAAGTAGACCACTTTCTTCCCGGCGTATTGGGTTAATTGACTCTGTGCGGCATCTTCGTCGGGTTTGAAGTTCTGCAGGCCGCTGCTCTCAAAGCCGCCGTAAGGGTTGCTGGTCTGGTCCGACTGGACGGGAGGCTCGGTGACAGTCGGTGAGTTCATCGGTCGGTACGCCGTATCTGTAAAATGATCGCCGTTCCGTTAACCAAAGCTGCACCAACTTGGGAGGATTTTCAAAGGTAAAATTCAGAATCACTCCTCATTATTTTTTTTAGATGCTCCCATATTTATGTTAAAAAAAACAAACATTTATTTCGCCGATATGGCACCAGAAATTTTTTTTTGGCGGCATTTCAAAGTTTCAAACTATTAGTACAGTGCAAAATTTCCAGTGCCCATCAATCGATCGATTGATTGATTGGTTGGTCAAACACACGTTCAGTGCAACTGATTGATTGATTGGTTGGTCTAGTACTAAGACAATGCAACTGATTGATTGATTGCACATGTTTACGCACCGCGTGCGATTGATTGATTGATCGCTTGATTTGTTGAGGGGCGATTTGAAAATCTTCCGAAGTACTTAATCTTACTGTCATCAATTTGCTGGCAGTTGGTTTTTGCATTCGGCCAGTCGCATATCTGTAGTGGAGAAAACCAAATGTCCCGACTGAATTGGACGCAGTTGAAACGGAGAAACTTTCACGAACCTTCAGCATATCGTTCCAGTTCAGTCCACCTGCGCACGCTCTGAGATACGGCTTCCCGAACACGCAGATCAAATACTCCGTACAATCTAGACACATTAAAGTGACAGGTCGTCAGAAAATACGCCCATTTTGCAGACTTCGGGGCCAGCGAAAGTAATCAAGAGCTGCGTACTCTGTGGATGCGGATGATATGAGTACTGATCAGGACACTCGAACCAGGTGACGGGAGGCTCTGAAAAGTCAACGTACTCTACCACTATCAACTTTAGTACCACCCACACACTGGTCAGCCACAGAGCGAAAATAAGTTATCCGATTCCCCGATTAGAAACTTCACGTACCTAAAGTTGTGGCCGGAACTGCCGTGGTCGTTTGATCGTCGGCGTACGCCAAACCGAATATTCCACCTGCAAAAGAGCGAGTTCTCTCGACCAGGAATGTTGGAACAGACCCAGACACAGACACAACACAGACACAGACACAGACACAGACACAGACACAGACACAGACACAGACACAGACACAGACACAGACACAGGCACAGACACTGCTACTTACAGAAGAGGTATAGGATAAGTAACCCGAGTTTGTTAGAGGGTCCAATCCTCGCCATAGCGTCACCCTTTTCGCGTGACGATGTTGGTCAAGTCTTGTGATGGGATTGAGTGAGGGAATCGGTCACTGCTAGCCGTTAAATTAATTAAGGGATATCCCCGGAAACCGGGAGTGGATATATGGTGGAAAAGCAAAAGTCTCACGACGTTTCAATGTGCTGGAGATGATCGGAGACCGAGGTTCGCGTGATTAAGGTAACTGGTGGGCTCCGGCCGTGACGATAGACAACCGACGATGAGGCAATGAGGCACAGCGCGCGCGTTCCTACCTTAGTGGGTCAGTCGCCCAATAAGCAGACTGGTAGTTCTTGTTCTGCTCCACTGTTTATGCAAAACGTCTTTTAAGGTCTGATTAGCAGAAAGTTTTGTCTTACAGCCGCCGAGGCATGTCCCGGTACTGTACGCGTAACACATGAGAGAGATGGAGGGAGTGCGTGAACTTCCATCCCACGCAACAGACAACAATAAAGTCCGCCAGAAACGGAATGACCAATGAGGAGACGATACAGCTCATGGAACGTATTCAAAATAGACTCAAAATTGAATAAGACAAGCGAACAAAAAAGAGATAATTAAATTGTCCAATGTTGATTATGAAATTTTTCTCTCAAGTCCCTTGCGTAAATAAGCTGGCCGTAAAATATGAAACATACATGGGATCTATTCGTTTTAAGAGTTACGCAGTTTTCGATTGCCTGTTCCTCCTTTTCAGACGTTCGTCCTTGCTATCGGGCGTTGGGGCTAAACTTCACCGAGTCCGCTCTCCGAGTCCGAGTCCGAGTCCGCTCTCCGAGTCCGCGACTGTGATTTTTCGTTATTTCTTAGCGGATTTTCGGGGGCGTCGGTGAAGACTTCCGATTGGCAGCCGCCTTTTTGCCGAGGATCCAGTAGGTCATCATCGTGCCCTTGCCCTTGATCTCCATTGGGCCCCGTTTTTCGATCACGTACACGGAGCGATCCAGATTCTCAGCAGTCTGTTGACTGACATGTATTTTCATGGGCTGAAACGGCGCGATTGAGATTAAAACAATACGCAACTCAAAAGGCTCGTGGTAGATCAGAAAAACGTCATTGAGGGTACCTCGCCACTTGATTGCATCCGGCTGGCTGTGTTGACGGGATCGCCGAACAGGCAAAACCTGGGTGTGCGGATTCCAACTACACCGCCGACTATAGTACCGCTATGGACACCTGAAATATAACGGATGTCCATAGCTGTGTCTGTGTTGTGTCTATGTCTATGTCTGTGTCTGTGTCTGTGTCTGTGTCTGTGTCTGTGTCTGTGTCTGTGTCTGTGTCGGTGTCTGTGTCTCTGCTTTGTGTAAGCGTGGTAGCTGTTGTACTGTACTTTCTCTTACCAATTCTAATTTCGATATGCCTTCCCGTTGATGGGTTCATGACCGTCTTGACCTCTTCCAGCATATCCAGGGCCATGTCGCATATGTGTGAGCAATGTTGAACGTCCGGAACCGGCGCTCCCGCCACAATCATGTATGAATCATTCACTGTCCTACACGGCTCAACAGACCCAATCAGAGCGTCAAGAAATTTGCCACGTAGATCGTACCTGTCTGTCCTAATTTACATGCAAAACTTACTCCACCTATAAAAACTGGAATTATCCCTCACACCACAAAGCAAATCCCGTTCCCAATTGTTCTTACTTTATAAACGTTGTGTTCCTCTGTGCGACTGTCAAAGCTGACATACATGGCATTCAGGAGGGATACCACCTCCAAGGGTGTCAGGCGTTCGCAGATATTGACAAACTGATACATGTCTGAGAACAATATGGAGACAGCTGCAAACACCTATCGGAACACAATATCTATTTATCAATATGGAACTACAAACTCAAGTAGACATATCTTATACTTAACATAACTGCGTACATTTTATGTATTACTTATTTGTTCCTTTTTTTCAACGAACCTGCCACGTATCTTCTGCGGGAACGCCGTTCCGTAATTGGTCAGCAATTTGCCGCGGGATCATTTGATAAAGTAACTCTGCAAAATGAAACGAAATCCATTTCTAAGAAGGCTACAATCAATCAATCGATCAATCAATCGATCAATCACTCAATCTATCACCCAATCAATCAATCACCTACTCAATCAATCAATCAATCACCTACTCAATCAATCAATCAATCACTTGACCGATCAATCAATCACTCGATCTATCAATCAATCAATCACTCGATCAATCAATGGATGAGTCAACCACTCGATCTATCAATCAATCTACCTTTCAGGAACGGAGATCTACTTAATGATTAATTAGCAACGAACCTGCTGCGCGGTGCCGTTCCTGGTCCAGGCGCATCATACTGTCCTCCAGAATTTGGCTCTTTTGTTGCTCCTACAAACAAAACATGCTTTCATTCACTCTCCATCGCATCTTCAGAATCATATTCTTTTCTATGATCCGCACCTGGTCCAACGCCAATTTGAGCTCCGCAGACTGAAATAGCAAAAGAATTGCAATAATGCCATTGCCAACAGCAGTAAAGGACGCCGACATTTCATCCGCTTGGGACTCCCTGTGCGTGTATGTAAGGACAGCTTAATTTTAATTACCTGCTGAGTGCCCGCGAGCAAGAGGTCCCGACTTGAATCGTGCATGCTGGAAGCACCATTCAGTCATGTAAAGGTTAGGTCACACAGACAGACAGACAGACAGACAGACAGACAGACAGACAGACAGACAGACAGTAGTTGAATGCGGCAAACGATATAATGAAGCACTAATACGTGGCCAGATTACAGGGTGGCAGAGTTCGAACCAATCTTCAGCTGGGCGCAAGCAAAATTGATGGTGGCCCGAGTTTGAGCCAAAACTCAGCATTGTGGTCATGTGTGTACATGTATACACATATGGCCAGATTACAGGGTGGCAGAGTTCGAACCAATCTTCAGCTGGGCGTAATCGAAATTGGGTGGCCCGAGTTTGAGCCAAAACCCAGCATTGTGGTCATGTGTGGACATGTATACACACGTGGCCAGATTACAGGGTGGCAGAGTTCGAACCAATCTTCAGCTGGGCGCAATCAAAATTGGGTGGCCCGAGTTGGAGCCAAAACCCAGCATTGTGGTCATGTGTGCACTATACGTGTCTGTTGCTTTTGTTACCTTAAGTCGTTGAGGTACAATCCGGCTTTGAATAGGACCGACAAATCGGTCATCCTACACAAAACAAAATGCATTCTGTATTGAGGACAAAGTGTTGACCTATGTGCCACAGGGGATTATTCTTACACTAAGGTGCCCAGGAAGCAGAAGCAGTTCCAGTTCGACATGGGCTTCATTTGACCTGTTTGGAGCAGAGAAGATTGAATGTGGTGCCGCTTAAGTAGAACATTCGCGAATAATGCCGTTTTTAACGATTCTATTGAAAGTAGCACGATAAGTTCATTTATTGCCAATCTCAGAATCTTACAATCTCTTTTAGAAGTCGATGGGCGGAACAACGCATCAGTTCGATATCAAACTCGATATCAAAATCCGTTGATCAATCAATCAATCGATCGCGGGTTCGTGCACAATCGCAGCCGTTGTTATTATTACTAGTGTATTCATGATCAATCAATCAATCGATCGCGGGTTCGTGCACAACCTCAGCCGTTGTTACTATTACCAGTGTATTCATAATCAATCAATCAATCGATCGCGGGTCCGTGCACAATCGCAGCCGTTGTTACTATTACTAGTGTGTTCATGATCAATCAATCAATCGATTGTGGGCTCTGTCGTGCTGAAATTGGGTTCTTCCCGAATTTTTCCCCACTGAACAGAGGCTTCAATGTCGTGAATCAAACTTTCCGAAATCATAGTTGGGGGAGGAAATATTTAAGAAATTTTTTTATGGAGCGATCTGAATTTGACAGAGATAATTGATCCTTTGTAGGTCTGATCTCGAGAGCATTACGAAGTCACCTTTCAAGTGCAACAGCACACCGGACTGAGCGTCATTCGAGTCATCACTGTCGCTGTCGTCTCCCTTTGCGCCGGACGAGTCTGTGGAACAAACACGCGGCAGTGTCTTCTGTCCATGTCAAGTGAATTCGCGGCAACATCATCACCATCAATAAAACATCGAATTAATTTTATGCCTTTACGCCCACCCGGACGCACCGCGCTTGCACCAACCGGAAATGACATTTTTCACGCACATTTAAATAGCAGAGTAAGTACACACGTGGCCACAACCTTGGACTAACCGAGTCAAGCCACTACACTCGTTGCACGGCAGTTGTACCAGTCCCGAGTCGAGGTGCTTAATTCGGTTAAGACGTGGCCACAACCTTGGGCTAACCGAGTCAAGCCACTACACTCGTTGCACGGCAGTTGTACCAGTCCCGAGTCGAGGTGCTTAATTCGGTTAAAACGTGGCCACAACCTTGGGCTAACCGAGTCAAGCCACCACACTCGATCGACGCAACTTGTACACGGCTCCGAGTTGAAGTGCTTAATTCGGTTAAAACGTGGCAAAAATCTTGCGCTAACCGAATTAAGCACTTCGACTCGAGGTTGTGTACAACGGCCGCTGCGTTGATCGAGTGTAATGGCTTGACTCGGTTAGCGCAGGGTTTTTTGCCACGTTTGTATCATGTTACCATCGGACGCACCTCCTAGTGCATCATGATTTTCTCCGGAAGCGACCTCGGAGCCTTTGCGAAGCACCCGGTCGATAGTCCTCAGCTCGAACGCGTTATTCACTGCAATTTCGCAGCGAAAATAGCGCGCCATTTAATTAATCAACTGGGTGTGCTGTAGTACGAGTATATGCATCATGATCGCGCAAGGGAGTCGCGGCTTATCTTCCCTTAATCGTACCGTGAATTATCAACTGATCCCAGGTGAAGTCAATAAGCGGCTAAAACGGAAACGATTCGTCTTGACATTAATGGTTCCGTATTCTTGAAGTGCGATGCGAGCTAACCTTAAGCAAGTTGAAGATCTACAACAGACATGTTTTTTTCTTTAAAACTATAGTTTAGTCGAAGGGCTTTCCAGGCTTCTGAATGACTTACGTGGGTGATATCGTAACCGATTATGTCTAAAGAGAGATCAGCACAAACTTAGCGGGAAAAAAGGGTGTCCGAAATAGACCGTTTTCTGTCTGTCTGTCTGTCTGTCTGTCTGTCTGTCTGTCTGTCGTCTGTCTGTCGTCTGTCGTGTAGTCTGTCTGTCTGTGTGTCTGTCTGCGTGTCTGTGTCTCTGTTTGCGTGTCTGCCAACCTGCCGCCTGCTTGTGTCTGCATGTCTGTGTCTGGAGTCTGGTGAATCGTTTTGTCTGCCTGTGTTTTTCCCTGACTGTCCCATCGTTCGTTAGGTACCTGGTTTTACAGCGAATAATCCAGACCTGAAATATTGACACAAAAAATGGGTTCGCTATAAATGCTGCTAATTAGGGGGTGAACTGAGGGTGTGAAATGCCGCGGATTACCCGACATGGCGGATGATCATTTCGGAGTCGAACACTGCAAATTCAAGTTGAATGCCATGAAAAAAAGGTCACATAAAGAGGAGCTCACTTCACTACTCACCGATGTGAAACGGGAACATTTGAAAAAACAAATCTGTTGCGGAAAAAAATATTAATTGCTATATGCATGCACGGTATGACAACTAGGAATCCGTCCTATTGCTGGTCATCCTTTTTCATGATCTATTCCGGGAATCCAGGTCACTAAAAGACCATGTCAATCACTGCTGAATTCACCGAAATTGAGCAGTAATTGAAATAGCTGGTGGCCTTGGAATAAACTAGACCAAAGGGTGATCAGGAACAGGCAGGATTCCTTTATGTGTATTAGGTTAAGGAGCGACAGAATTTAATC
>LRSR01005812.1:0-12300 GCA_001579985.1 Hypsibius dujardini | reverse complement strand
GTCTGTCTGTCTGTCTGTCTGTCTGTCTGCCTGCCTGCCTGCCTGCCTGCCTGTCTATCTGCCTGTCTGCCAGTCATACCTGCCAACGGAGGCCCCGCGAACGCGGCGATCCCCTGGAACAGGAGCAGAATCCCGAAGGCGTTCGTTAGCCGTTCAATTCCAAACAGGTCCACCAAGATGACCGGAGTTAGAGTCACGAAAGCCCCTGCCAAAACACCAATGAACATAAAAAATACGTCTCAATCATGTACACATATTGTGCAATAAATAAAAAGTTTTCTAAACAAGCAATCAACGACACAGCGGTACGTACCAATGAAGGTGCCAAAAAACGACGCGAACAGCTGCAGTCTCAGGGCGTTGTCGCAGAGAAACATGACGCACATGGCCGCGCCGGCAATCATCACCGCAATGTTGTACAGCCAGAGCCGGTTGACGCGCGGCTGGTCGGACAGGTAACCGAACCCGATGCGGCCGACAATGTTGGCGATCCCGATGATGGAGAGGAGCCAGGACGCGTCCGCGTACGGCATGCCCACCTCCTTTTCACCCTTATCCACCAGGTAGATGTACGGAACCTGGAAGGCGAGGCTGGTGAAGAAGTTGGAGATGGAGAACCAGATGAAGACCCAGTCGCGCAGCAGCGTCGGGTCCATCATCTCCGCGAACACGCTGGTCGCCTTGGTGTACCACGTCAGCTTGACTGAGGTGTGGCTGAGCCCGTCTTCCACCGACACCACTGTGCCGGGTTCCACGCCTGAAAAAGGGGAAACACGAACCTCACAATGCGTTAAAAGTGCCCACAAAAAGAGGAAGAAGTCAAGTGGCAGGCAAGCAGGCAGGCAGGCAGGCAGGCAGGCAGGCAGGCAGGCAGGCAGGCAGGCAGGCAGGCAGGCTAAAGTCGGCTGCACGCCTAGACTCGAAGTGCCAAGCGTCATCACATTAAGGACATTTTATATTTCAAATCCATCATTTTGATCCCAAGATTTTGACTCCCGTCCGTATGGCCCGTGACATCAGCGGAATCTTTTTTGGATACCAGGGGGGCGGAGCTATGGACTAATTTCAATCTAGGCTTCCGAGTGACATTGCAGAAATCACCCATAGCTCCGCCCCCTGGCATCCAATTAGGATTCTGCTGATGTCAATCGATTCCAAATCGAATTTGGAGTCGAGGGGGTGTGTCAAAAACCTTGGAATTAAACGTTTTTCCAAAAAACGATGGTTGGGATAAAAAAAATTGCCACTTGCGGAAACATTTTAATCAATCAATCAATCAATCAATCAAGCCCCGGCCCATAGGACAAAGTGGTGCGGGAATTTTCTCCATAATTTTTTTTGAAACCGCAGATGTGATTTCCAGTTCGAGATCCCAATAAAAAATCACAATATATGGATAGGTATTTGTGAGAAAAATCCCACTCCGATCGGGAGAGGGGAAGGGGGGGAAGGGGAGATCTCCGTACTTTCCCAAGTGAGTCAGGTAGTCACGCGACAGGTCAGGACAGCACAAACAAGCAAGACATCCCTTACCCGTGGCCTTGGAGAGGTCCAGCACACTCGCCTTGTACTTCTCCTTGTCCTCCCGGAAGAGCGCCATGTTGGACAGCGAGCCGGTGTACAGCGCGTCCTTCCGCGTGAAGGGTGACGTCAGTCCCACCTCCGTCACCTCCGTCACCGAGCCGTCCTTCCCGACCTCGGTGAGCCGAAGCCGCGACCGGCCGTGGACATTCCCATGGGAACTGGTCAGCCGCATCGAGCCGTGCCGCGACGCACCGGAGCGGGAGAGTTTCCGCGCCTTCTGCTCCTCAAAGTGGAGATGGGTCTCCGAGCGAGCACTCAACATGCTGATCGGACTGAGGACGCCGTTGCCGCCAACGCGATCACCCAAACTGACCGTGCTGATCTTCTGCTTTCGCGGTGACGGCTCAATCGCTTTCAGCTCCGTTAGCTCGTCCTGCGGACTATCGAGAGATTCCGCGTCGGCAGTGTCCTCGTCGCCCTCGGGGGCGGTCGGCTCTAGGACCGCCACCACGTCGTACTCCACGGGCCGGAAGAGTGCACCAAAAACGCAGCAGTTGAAGATGATGCCGGCGATGAAGAGGAGCGCACCGTCCCAATTGTACTCGTCCACAAGCAGGGGCGCGAGCCAGCCGAAAATGACGGTTCCGAGTCCGGAGCCGCAGACGGCGATGCCGGTGGCGAGGGAGCGGCGCGCCTCGAACCACTGGGTCACACTCACTATTGCCGGGAGGTAGATCAAGCCGAATCCAAAACCTGTAAACAATGGTTCAGCAATTGAGAATTTAAAATTAAGTCGCAATTAAAATGAGCAGGACAGACGAAGAGATCGGCGGAACAACAGACAAACAAGTGCACAGACAGACAAACAAGTGGACAGACAGACAAACAGACAGACAGACAAACAGACAGACAGACAAACAAGTAGACAGGCAGACAAACAGACAAACAGATAGACAGACAGACAGACAGACAGACAGACACAGACAACTCGAAAGATATATAAAGGTATGTTAGATACTGACAGGGAGACACGGATTGACATGCAGGAGGCAGACAGACTAAACAGGCAGACAAATGAGTAGTAAAATGGCTGCATGGACATAAAAAAAGACCAATAGCATTAAATTGCACATGTAGCAGTCAATTTACTAAAAAATAGGTAGGCGGTGAAATTGCTGTCAAATCCGAATAGTAATGAACAGCATTACAAACATCTTTCCGAATAAGAGTATATGTACCTCCGATCACGCCGAACGTCAAAATCATGACTGGAATGTTTGGGGAAAATATGCTGAGAATGGTGCCCAAGGTCGCGATGACGCCACCGGCGCAAGTGACCGGCCGACATCCGAATCGATTGACCAAGGCTCCGGCTATTGGCCCTGAAAGCGGAAAAGAGATCACGCGTAAAGAATTACGCTCTAAACCGTTCAAAAGCACTAGTGTTTTAACGAATGAAGCAACCCTAAAGGCAGCTCGAAACTGTTCGACTGTTCGGGAACAACGTCACACGTGCGTACGTACCAATGATTAAAGTCACTCCGAACAGGGTCGAACCGACCGCACCAGTAGCTGATTCTCCGGCGTTAAAAACGGCCAACAAAACGGGAAACATTGCACCAAATGAGTAGGTCACCCCATCCGCCACGACGTGAATAAGGCAAGAACCCAAAACAACCACCCAGCCAAATCCACCTAGAAGAACAGCGAATAAAGATCAGTCACCCGAATTCTAGCTTCTCAATCTATTATCCTATTGTATAGACACTATCCATCTGTTTACCTGCCGGCGTTCCATGTCTGTCTGTTCGTCGGTCTGTCTGTCTGTCTGTCTGTCTGTCTGTCTGTCTGTCTAATTTGTTTCTATTTCAGACAATTGGTTCAGACACGTCTTGATCTCATACAACTTACCATCCGGTGGACTCAGCTGAGCCGCAACACTCTTTGCAGGATGCATTTCGAGAAGTGGGAGTATTATCCGACGGAGAGTGAAAGCAGAAAGACACGCAGCAACAAGGAAGGGATCAGTATTTGGTCCGGAAAATACCCAAATGAAGTGAGATTCCTCAGCGGCTCCTCATTCGAACAATCATAGAGTCCATACGGGATCGAGCTGCTTAAGCGCGAATCGAGGAGCCTCTTACGCAACAATAGACCGGTTGAATACGTTGCCAACCGCTGCTGCTGCTGGATGATGAGCCGGCGACGAGGAATATTCCATTGTCAAGTGCGTTACATTCCGACTGCCACCGCACGGCACGCGGTTCCTCTCCACGCCGCGAACCGACCTGCAAGCACAAACCAACACGCCCACGTCAAGTCACTGGGAAGATAAGATAAATCAGGCAACCGCGCCACATGAAGCCAGTGTCGGTAGTAGTTCGTGCAGGGCCCACGCTCAATTCAATATGCGCGTCGTCTTAGCAGAAAATTGGACCAACGCTGTCTGTCGCTTTAAAAGCCATCCTCAAAAGTCAGACTACGTCCTACCCTACCACTGCACACGCTTTAGATACGACACTACCCCACGTGTCTTACATGTACTAGTACAAATGTACATCTGTACGACATCTCCCAATCAACCATGAGGACTAGGAAGCATGTCTTCAATCTATTACCAATGGCGACACGTGTGAACAGATCGAAATCAGTATAGCGAGAAAAACACACTAGCACTTGTTACAAAGGAATGGCAATCGGCAAAAACAAAAACTACTCGACATGTGATGGAGAAGTTTAATCTATCGCGAAATGCACATGCACTACCGATCCTCAGCAAACACTTATCCCTATCTGCGATCGTGTCGCCAGCGACGGCGGTCCGTTTCCCTGCGGATATCGCAGAAAGAGAGAAACCGGACGCAATCCTCAGTACGAGGTAAAACTCCCAATGCTGCGCATCCAGCACTTTCAAGGTCGCGCACCAACCAGCGAGCAAGGTCAGGCAAGCCCCTCACAAAAGCGCAAACGCTGCACTTTCCACATTCACCCAGACAGACAGACAGACAAACAGACAGACAGACAGACACCCAGACAGACAGACACCCAGACAGACAGACAGACAGACAGACAGACAGACACCCAGACAGACAGATACCCAGACAGACAGACATACATACACCCAGACAGACAAACAGACAGACAGACCTGCTTACACCATCCATACTCCCGTTCCGTGTGTGTAAATCCGTTCTCCCGGCAGTAACATCAAACATCAAAAGGGCAACGGGACCTGGGGAGTGGCGACGGTGGAGACCGAGGAGAGGAAGAGAAGCCGCCGATGCTTCACAAGCTGCAACCGCAGCGGTTTTACATCCATGAACCATCCAGATGTGCAAATTGTGCTGCCGCGAGAGAGAGAGAGAAGGAAACGATCGCCGCGTATAGCTTTAACTAACTCAAACAGATCCGCTGAGGAGAGGAGCAATATGCTGAGGCACCCTTTGATTGCAGCTCCGTGAGTCGTTATCAAGTGCTGCTTGCTCGGCTGTTCATCTCTCCTCCTCCCTCCGTCTGCTGCTTCCACGTTTTTTCCAATGAAAACGAATTAGGCTGGGGATCAGTGTACCGTTTCAGAAACCGCCGCCAGGATGATGAAGTAAGCCGCCGAGCCGGAAAGGAGGGTCGTCCCTGAGAGCTCTCCAGGCAGTGTGGGCAGCAGTCGTCAGTCAGTCAGTCGTCATGACTAATTGGATTACTTCCACATTCCCGCCTTTGTGGATCAGGCGATTGCTCCTCCGTACAATCCTCGTCCTTGGCGGTGATAAGACTGCAAATGATGAACAGACGAGCATTCGGGCAATAAAATAACAGGCGCCGTAAGGGTTGGTCCCTTTCCGCCATATGGTTCCAGCTCATCGTCGACCATAGAGACCAAGGCAATAAGTACCCCTTATTCTGCTCCGGCCAAGTCACCATAATCAAATTGATCAAATGTCAGCTAATTTAGCAGACGCTCTCGCAGACATGAAGCGAGCTCTCTCTTCTCTCTCGCTGGGCGCTGAGAAAGATATCGGTAGACGCGAAAGTGTTTACAGCACTTCCCATGAGAGCGCGCTGAGAACGCGTGTCTGTCTGCATCAACAGAGCCAGAGCCAGAGCGAAGAGAGCGAACGTGAGAGAAGAGGAGAAGGGAGAGAAGAGAGAGAAGATCAACGTCTTTAAAAATATTCATCTCGATGGGTTCCTAGTCAGAGATGCGACCTTGAGCCTGTCTGCCGAAAAACAAACGCAGACGCCTTCTGCTAATCGGAATCGATAAAGCCGATGAAGGAGAGACACTCTACGATGTGCAAGAAACGCTGTCCCATCCCAGTTCCCAGCCGTAAAAAAAGCACACGCAAGTTAAATTGTACAACACGACAGAACAACACTTTTCCCGGGTTTCCTTCGCGTATTGGATGGCGAAAGAACCCCCACCGACAACCAGCATGGGACGCTAGCCCCTGGACAAAAGCGGTCCAAAAAGCCGAACTGCAAGCAAAGCAAGTGCCGAGACAAGATGGTGTAAAAGGGGAGATAAAGAATTGAAAATACCGGAAGACTGTTGATTGATTGGTTGATTAATTGGTCGATTGATTGGTCGATTGATTAGTCGATTGATTGGTCGATTGATTGGTCGATTGATTGGTCGATTGATTGGTCGATTGATTGGTCGATTGATTGGTCGATTGATTGGTCAATTGATTGAACGATTGATTGCACACTGTTGGTCTCTATTTCGCAGACCATTATGATTTGTGTTTGGTCAATTGATTGAACGATTGATTGTACACTGTTGGTCTCTATTTCGCAGACCATTATGATTCGTGTTTGGTCGATTGATTGGTCGATTAGACAATCATTTCAAACATCCAGATCTCCTTCAGTTTTACTTGTCCATAAAGTATTCTCACATTCGAGCTTCTCGTGTCATTCTACGTAAAATGGCGTCAAAAAAGAGAGGCGGAAAATGATGCGAAGTCATTCATTCTTACCTCAAAATTCAGCCGGTGCGACGCCGGCCATTTTTTTCCCAAATCCCGCCAGATAATCAAGGGATAGCGAACCAGGGATACAGAACAGTTTTCCAGTATAAAATATCGACACGCGAGATCGGACGGAGGGAATAGCAATGTTGGTGGTGAGGAAATGTCGAGATCTGCAAAAGGTGCGACACGACGCGTGAAATCGCAGGATTTCTTGTAAAACTGTCTCGCGCGCTCTCTCTTTCTCTCGCTGACAACCACAATTACGCTTTGCCCAAAATTTAACGCCACATGCACGAGAAGGCAATTTTCCGTAGAGTAATGTGAGAGGTGAAAAAGGAAGGTCTGAGAAGACATCAACTGTTGCGCATTTTCGGCTTCGCAGACGGTTCTTCCCTTTGGATTGCGACAGAGAGAGGGCAAAAAACGAAATTAAAATCAATTGCTGTTCATGTGTGGCAGTTCCCTGTCACGCCAGACAGCGAAATCCCGTTTGATGGTTGTTTTTATTGGAGCTTAATCTGTCCAAATAAGTCGATGGGTTTCTACATAAACTGCATCATTCCTTAAGGTTGACGAAGTCAATCAACCAAGCGACTGTTTACCGCACACTGTATATTGACGCAGAAGGCAATCAACAACCAATCAATTATTATCACTCAATCAACCAATTGCAGTCACAGCAAACCCGGCGCACTGAAACGTTTTCGCAGCTGAGGTGTTGCCTTGAATTTGCAGGGACTAAATTAACGAGTGACGATCAGGTCGGCTCTGCAAACGATTTAACTGTTCCCGCGTTCACAAAGTCGTGTTTTCATCATGAGTGAAAATTCGAGGATTTCGCACTTCGCAGATTGCTAAACTGACCAACTTCGCTTTACGGGACCTAAACTAAATCGCTCACATTGCACGAGAAAAAAACATGTCGGAGAAAAGAATTGACGTCTAAATTTCCTTCATTTCTCGAAGACGTCTGATGGTGGATCGCACCTGCGCTGCGGCGGTGGTTCTGCAACAAGAACAGGAAAAATTAAGTGCATTGGCCAAGCGACGAACCTGCCACCTTCTCAGAGATCAATCAATCAATCGAACATTCATTCTATCAATCAATCGAGCATTCTATCAATCAATCGAGCATTCAATCAATCAATCAAGCATTCAATCAATCAATCGAGCATTTGATCAATCCAATCAATCAATCGAGCATTCAATCAATCAATCGAACATTCAGTCAATCACAAATCGTCCAATAATCCCTTTATCAACGAAGCCAATCAGTAACGAGCTCCCAAACGTACGCATATGCATAAGCTCCGCCAGCGACGACCTTCCGGCAGCGTTTGCATTGCCAAATTCCAACACAAGTCCTCTTCATAGCTTCCTAACAGTGGGAAAAAGATGCGTTAAAAAAGGGTAAATAAATTTATCCCGTCGACAGCGACCACTTCTCCGCAAAGTACAACCACCCCTTACCTTTCCGCAGAACAAGCAAGTATACTTGGAATGCTGCGTGATTTCAATCTTCTTCACGGTCTTCCTGAGGGAGGCTCCATAACGAGTGCCGTACTTGCCAGTGATTCCGACCTTCTTCGTGCGCTTGGCCTGTCGTCAACAAATAACAGTTCCCGATAAATTTCTTTGTCACATTACATACCCGAACCGGATTCCCTGACGGATAAACTCACCATTTCGGATGGGGTGCAGGTGGAAAAACGAGCAAGAAAACACGCTTTCACGTCAGGACCTCGATGGAAGGAATGAAGAACTAGACAGCACTGGCAAGTCAAGAGCTCAGTGAAGGACAAAATGCGAGCACGCTGGATGGGGACAATATACGGATTGTCAGCGCAACCGACAGCCGGCTCAGTATATTTTGCCGAGACCCCGGGGAATTTATCCGCCCACCTTAAATGGGCCCCAGTGTTGGTGGGTGGGCGTGTCAGTGGCTGGGTAAAAACTTCGCATTAAATTTCCAAAGAGAATTATTTATCCTCTTGGTAAAATTTCGCAGTAAAAAAAATCAGTCGGACTCTTGCAGTTTTTAACATTTTTTTAATTAATGATTTTCTTTCTGCATGATTATCATCGACTAGCGGATCTGTTAGTCAACGCTGCACCTAGAGGAATTAGGAAATTCTGTCAAAAACTGGGAAGTTTAGAACGCCCTCCAATTCTCCTCCGATTCTCCTCTAATTCTCCAATTCTCCTCCCCGCAACTTTTTTTCCTGCTCCAGAAAGCTTCACCTTACTATGGCATTCGGATGTGCTCTACATCGATCCCCCTCCTTCCTGGGCCGAAATTCAAGCACGTTCCCTTGTCTGGCACTCCGAGCTGGCGACCTGGGGAGGGTCTTTTTTCCGGAACTTTTGAAGATGTCATTACCTTTCGACGCCGCACTCTCGAATTTTTGCACGGCGCCCAGAAATTTTAACAACCAAATTTCCAGACAATCGACTGGAGCTTTCTCCGCTGACGGAAGGAGACGTTTCGTGTCAGATACTGTTCAGAGAGACCTTTCCAGGCGAAAGATTCTTTCACGGCTGTTTTCAGGGCGAAATCTACCCGCGCGATGCTTCTCTACCACTGCCCACTCCCTCGCGGGACATAGCCATTGGAAAAACGTCAAAGGTACCAAGGAAGCCAAGGATGCTCAGAAGTCGAACAATGCCAATCGGGTGGTGCGAGACATGAGAGTATGCATTCGGGCTACCGGTTCCGCCAACCCGAAAGACAACCCCGAACTTGCCCGTATCATACAGAATGCTCGATTGGAAAACGTATCCGGAGAAACGATCGACCGCGTATTGACTGGCTCTGCCGCCGGCAAGGATAAGCCCCTGACAGAATGGCAGTTGCAGTGCAAGGGACCGCAGGTGAATGTGCTCGCCGCTTCATTGATCGCTCGATTGATTGATTGATTAGTTGATTGATTGATCGCTCGATTGATTGATTGATTAGTTAGTCGACAGCGTGAATACGCAGTTGATTTCACGATTGACATCGGTACATTTGTTGTTGTTAGATATTAGAAGAAGTGCGTTTTGAATCATTCCAACTTAGTTGTCTGTTTGAAAGCTCTTTGGTTAAAAAATTTCAGAAGATTTCAGTCTTTCGAAGAGATTTCGGGGCTATTCCAATAACCTTCACGATTTTGTTTAACTTATGAAAAAATTCGCGGATCGAGTTTATTCGATTAGGAATGAGTTGGACATTTTGCTTGCCATATCGCAGGGATCGCTGTTCATCGTGCAATTCGCGTCCGTCCATCAGAAGCGAACGGAGCAGGAGATCCGGATTATCTTCAAGAAGCACGTGGCAAGCATTGAGAGCGGCAACGGAATCCTCAACAATTTCGACCTGAAGAGCATGGTGACGGCCAAGTACGGCTCAGACGGTTCGTCCGCGCTGGACCTGGAGAAGGCCGAGGAGGTGGCCATTGAGGCGGGCGCCGAAGAAGTGGTGGCCGGTGAGTACCCAGGTGAAGTCGTCTTTATCTGCGACGCGAAGGAGGCTTCGAAAGTGGCCAAGGCGGCAGAGAATGCCGATTATAAAGTGATCGAAACGGTGACGGAGTATGTACCAAAGACGACGGTCGAGCTCTCCGATGAGGCTCGGGCAGAACTCAATGCCTTGAAGGCTAAGCTTGAAGCTAATGCGGATTTTTTAAATATCCACCTGAACTGCGAGACGTGATTTCTTTGTCTTAGCACACCGATTTATATTTGCCGGTTTTGTACCCTTCTCGCAATCTGGCGGCATGATGCAAAGATAGCCATTTGCAAAATCAGTCACATCGGTGATCGGGATAAAAATGGCTTTGATAAATTTACGATTTGCTGAGTTGTCTGACTGGGGCTTGTTTTCCGTGCCTACATTTGACTAAATGTATTACTGTACACTGTAATTGTGGCCATGATTTGTTACACACCTTTTAGGCGGCGCCTATTACTGTAGTACATGGCTAATCGCTTTCACCAACACAAGTACACTTATTTATTCTTATAGGGATTGTGAGAGCTCACGGCGGACCAGAATTATGTATTAGCTCATATGACTTTATAATTAAGAGACACTACCATTTCATAAATCTGTCTGCCTGCCTGTATGACTGTCTGTCTGTCTGTCTGTCTGCCTGCCTGTCTGTCTATCTGGCTGTTTGCCTGTTTATCTGGCTGTCTGTCTGTCTGTCTATCTGGCTGTTTGCCTCTTTGTCTGGCTGTGTTACTGTCTCTATGGCTGTCAGTATTTCTGTCTGTTTGCCTGCTTGTTTGTCTCTCCGTCTGTCTGGCTCTCCGTATGTCTGTTCCCATACGTGTACCTGTCTGCCTTGTCTTGTGACAGCCTCTTTGGCTCTCCGTGTATTAATCATCACGTGTTTCGAGGTCCATAGTCTATTGCATCGAGTTTTAGTCTTGTCTGCAAATCTCATAAAATGGCTATTCAGCCTGACTTCAAAGGCGCCAGTCCACCCACAGGAACGCAAAATACGAGGGCTCCTAAATATAAATCTAGGTTACAGTGAGAATCGGGAAAGGCAAGAGAGACGAGCGGGCGCAGACCACTTTGAGCAGCTGAGTCACTCGATCAAGCAGTTGCATGAGCAAATGCGTTTTCCACTCGGCTACAGTATAAGTCCTCATATTTTGCGTACGTCACAGGCCTGTTTGAACACGTTTGCCTCATAACGAAACTGTTCCGAGACAAGGCATGGAATAGAAACGCACCTGTGACGTAGGCAAAATATGAGGACTTCTACTTTACGACCATCTTCTGTGAAATTTTTAGTCCTCTTTTACCCATTCATTGCCCGTGTGCACCAAATATTTGAGGGAGACAAAGGGTTATCCATTGGTGTCAAGTACTCGGGATTGCTTAATCCGTGACCGAGGAATTTGTTGTTGGAAGATCCAACCTCGAAAGGGAGTTCCCTCACTTTGTGGAACTTCGGAAAAATGGGTTGGCCTTCATTGCTTTCCGTCCGAACTCATCGCATGCCATGATAGAATATGTAGTGGGCTTTCATTCGCCAAACAGCAAAAGAATTTTAGCGAGGGATTGAAATATGTCAACTTTATTAGATCGCTAGAGTGGCAGAGAGACCTGAATTTAGTCGTCTTGGTTCCTGGCCCGAACATTTTAACCTCCACCGCTTCGTCAATTGCGTTCATTTCGATGGAAGCAAAGATGAACATAGTTTTTAAAAACGTGATTGCAGTTTGTTCGATCGTTCTATTGGGGAGGCTGTAGCGTCGCAAAGTCAGCCAAGGTTTCTGCTTGCGTGAAAGCCTCAAGAACGAAAGAATATCCGAAAGCCTCATCGCCAAATAATCGCAAGCATAGACGCGTCTTGACCTTCCGGTACGGGGGGGGGCAAGATTTTAGTAAAATCCAAAGGGGGGGAGCATTAGTATGATTTTCTTATTTTTACTCTAAAAAACGTCAGGGGGTACCCTTGGGTCACTTTTTCGATTTCGGGGGAGGGGGGGGGGCAATTGCCCACATGCCACCCCCTAGTACGCGCCAAATAATCGCAAGCAGCTGTTATCTGTTCTCTTTTGTGTTTCTGTCAGGGTTTGAGAACAGAGTGCGTAAACAGGGAGCAATAGGCATATGAATTTTAGTTTTAGGCTCCATTTGAAGCAGGGAGTCAAGTCATCTTCCTGGACACGGATTTCAACTTCGATCATTGCTGCGACTGTTAAGCTCCAAAATTTACTTTTTTGTTGTTTTTTTTCGGAAGAGGAGATGGTCCAAAATGTGCTTTGGGATGTTTCACATTTCACGCCAGTTAGCAATCAAAGGAATTAC
>LRSR01005809.1:0-29861 GCA_001579985.1 Hypsibius dujardini | reverse complement strand
GCACAACTACCGGGAGCCTCAGAAAAGCGCGGCCCATTTAGTAGTGGCCGTGATCCCAACCCACATAGTCAACTTACGCAGGTGCCTACATAGCGACCTTCCCGCTTAGCAGGTCATCCTCTGTGCCAAGCCTATTGGTCGGAACGGTTCCAACGGCAGTGTCTCATTAGAGTGTTTTCGGAGCAGATCCCGATAACGGTAACGATACAATACGGCCTCGGAAACTCATTTGGTTATCTGATTTCCATATCGGAGAAATGAACATGTAGAGAGAAAAGAGCACACGAAGCGGAGCGAAGCACGAAGTGAACAAAATGAAAGTTCGAACGACAGAGTTGCCGGCTTGAAGGGAGCATTCGTGTTCCAGCATAATTAGGTTGCACTAGGCTGTGACTGCAAGATGAAGCATTCAGACTAGCCGTCTTAGTCCTGCATACTGAATGAAAATATGTTTTAAAAATAAACAGGTAAATCAAACAAACGTGAAACAAGTCACACAAAACACCAACTGAGTCTAAAAGATGACTGTTTACTTAAGGTCCTAGATACGTTCTGTACCATGACCCGCAACGAGTGTCGATAAGTTACGTTCCTTCGGTCAAATGGGGCACTCTACCCTTCAAACTCCCACGTCCGCCCGAAGAGACGACAGTCCGTTCTGTGTTTGATTCTTGGGATGCACTCGACTCCTCATCGATCGCAGCCAATTGCAGAAATGCGACCGATAATCGTCGTTGCATGCGAAAAGAATCACCTGAAATTTAAAAAAGCCGCAAAACATTTCTACTTAAATCCAAATTCAGCTTAATCCTATTCAGTTGCACATCGCTATTAGAAAGATTAAGGACGTTTAAGCAAACCGGCGTAAGGGTAACGTAAACCTAGGCGTAAGGCCTGCCAAGTTTACGCTTACGACTGGATGTTTAAGCACTTGGCTTAAAGATCTGGGCGTAAGGCGCAAGAGTAGAAGAGAGAGGCCACCATAAGAGAGGCCACACCCCTGCCTCATTCCTATTGGTCCGTGTCCTTAAGTTTACTCTTACGCCGACTGCTTAAAAATCTCTATTACGTCAACAAGTGTTATCAACGCAGATCGTTATAGCTCGTACGGATGTGACCGGGAACTGCAACGCCAGGCACGACCGAAGCCAGAGGCGCAGTAACGGACTGCTCGCGTAGAGCGTGGGAAAAGACGCTAGGATGATCGGATTGGGCACGGTGCACATCACATCGAAGAGGAAGGAAACCAGGAGCATTTTTGTCACAATCAGGCGTTTCCGGTAGATAACAGCCTGACGCGTTCCAGGCAAGGGAGTGCGGTCCTGAGAACGGCCTCGAAGAGCTCGCACGTACATTACGGACACCACAAGCACAGAAATCAGCCCGACTATTCCATAAGGCAGGTAAACAGCGATGATTGTCAGGATCCCGCCCAGTTTGTCAGAAATTTCAATCGTGCACTGGCCTTGCGCAGTAGAATAAAACTTCCCGCCTACCTCGAAGAGGTACGGGATTAAGCATGCTGTCGATATAAACCAACAAATAATGATCATTATTCCGGTGACCTTTCGGGTTGACCAAGCTTTGTAGGCGAAGGGAAAGACCACCGCGACCAGGCGGTTGACGGCGAGAGACGCTTCAGCCCAGTTGTTGGCGAACTGAGTGAAGCCCATCAGGAAATGGACGTACTTGCAGATGTCGCGTGGACGCGCGAACCAAAAGTTGTCCCCGTACACGAGGATTCCATGAATCGGATTATGAATTGCACTTGTGATGAAGCAGTTAGCAATCACGTGGAGAATGAGAACGCCGGCTCCGGATCGTAAAGTTCGCGAACGGATTATGACGGTAAATAGAATACCGTTGGTGAGGATTCCGAGTAAGGAGAAGGCGAAGAAAGGGGCGAACCAGGCGGTCAATGCCGATCGCTTGAGGTTCAATGCAGTTTCTGGCAGGCGAGTATCGTTATCTGTTCTGGATGTCCAGTTAAAGGAGCTAATGTTGAACATTTCTAGTTCGATCAGAGATAAAAAAACGAAACGTGACGATAGAAAATTGTTGATTTTTTCGAACCGAATGCATCCTTCCTTACCACGTGGAAGGGAAATTTAGGCGACGAAGCTGTAGGACTGTCTAATCGTCTCGATGCATATGTGAGCCATCAGTGGCTCGCGCTGTTTTCGCTCTCTGACTAACGATAACGACCTCTACCACTGAACCTGAATGCAGCTTTTGCTGCAAGACCGACAGACAGAAAGGCAGGCAGATAAGCAGACAGACGGGTCAGACATCTTCTACAGTGCATTTATTTTGCTTATTTACATGTTGAATATGTGCTGCTTTTCTCCGTTGCAGGTGATTCTTTTTGCCTGCAATGATGATTATCAATCATATTTCTGGGCGTGATTACGATCGCCAAGGACACCCTTATATTTGAAAGGAAAAATGATTTTCGCACCGCATACTTCGAAACACGGATCCCGGGTTCACCGGCCTGGGCCGTGGGATTAAGGGTGTGGGGGACTATGACCCCGGTTGATCCATTCCTAACCGACACCCATGAGAACAATAGTAGAGCCGCGTCCCTAGGAATAGTCCGAAAAATTGGACCGTACGGTCCTTAACCCTCTGAGTACCGGGCAGCATACACTTGCTAGATTTTACAGTCGTATTCATTTTTCTCATCGAGTTTTCAAGCATTTCGCATGCGGTCTTTTGCTTTGATATTTCGGGAGCCTTTAGTTTAGAATAGAAAAAACCGTTTAGAAGTGGGAGGTATCAACTTAGCACCACCTTGCTAACACTTTGAAGGCATATGTTCTCGGGCTCGCAGCGTCCTGAAAAACATTTTCGGAGACTTGCAAAAAAATAGGGCTCTAGCGTACTTCAGTAAAAGTAAAATACAACTGAAATTTCGGGATTTAAAGATGCAAGAGCGGGATGAAAATTTAGTAACCATTAGGAATCAATTATAACGCTGCCCAATGATTTTGCACATGGTTACGCGGTACCGGCAACATGGTACATACTAATCAACCAATCAACCGGGGCATTCAGCTCAAAACCATCACACCACGGAATCACACATCTCGGTTAAAGCGAGCATCAAATGGCTTCCTTCTCACGACATGAAAGAGAGGGCAAACGATTTCCTACTTTTTTAAAATAAGATCTGCTTCGGTATCAATAAAAAAACAGACCTGCTGAGTTGCGCGGAATTTAAAAATCGACCATATCCAAACGAATTTTTACTAATTCTTGTGTCGAAAATGCGTCAACGTAGATTCCATTCCAGGCGCTCATTCGATAGGGAAATCAAAAAGGTAATTCAAATTTCTGAAAACGGTTTCGAGAAATTAAAAACAAGGTTCAAAATCAAAGAAAGAAATCTCCTAAAAAAATGTTGTCAACAAAACAGCTGATCTTGGAGCTCAACAGGGAAGCTCCCAAATGAATCCTACACAAGTGATACTGATTCATTCGGCAGCTTCCCAGGTCTAGCAATTTTTTGCTAGACCAGTTCTACCCGTATACCCAAAACACCTGGTTACCAGAGGGTTAAACGATCGGGAAAACCTGTCCTGCAATACGTTCAAGGCCCATCCAGGCATTAATGATCCAGTGAAAAATGTAATAAAATTGTCTCTGATGGGTAATGCACATTGATATGCCTCGCGCCCTTAGGAAACCAATCTGATTCTATGAAGGCTTCTAGCGTAATACAAAGTAATTCGTGTCCAACTCGGAGATTGTCTTAACGATTTGAATTTTAACGGTGATCAGTTGTCTTGTTGATGCCTCGTAACTGTAGTCGTTTTCTGTCTACGACATGGCTATTACTGCAACAATACACAAAATAGAAAGGTCTTCCATAGTTTGATTTTCTCTAGAAAATACGCGTGTGGCAGTTGTGGCCTTCGTACACCGAAAGTGGAAATCCCCAGTCAGCAACCTCACTTCCACCTCTCTCAATCCATTGTGCGTTGTTTTTGCAGGGACACTCGGTGATTACACACTTTCAAACATAAGGGTACCCTCTGCGAGCGTAATTGCAGCCAGATGTGAGAGCGATAGTCGTCTTTGCACGCGAAAAGAACTATCTAAAAGAGATCCTTTCTATTAATATTCGGGTTTAGTCAAAATTCACACTGAACAATATGCTGTTGCTCTCTGTCTTTGTCAAAATAGTTTGTATGCATAGAAATTGATAATTGACAAGTCTGTGCTGGGCTGTGAGCGTAGTCATTACCTCAAGTTTATAGCACGTTTACCGAACGTTACATTTCGTGGTGCATTGGAGGCCTTCCTCTATTCGACTAAACTAGCAATGGAAAAGGATTTGAAATGGTGTGACGGTTGGGTCTTTCGCCACATTCGGTGATGGTGGCTCCGGCCGAAAGGCAGTACCATCACAATGGTAGTAAGTGCCATTTTCTCTCGGCCTCAAGGGACAGCTAAGCACCAATCACACACCCACCACACAGTTCCGAATATTCAGTGCAAGCGAGAGCGGAATGTATGCCCTAGGGCATGAAACTGACCCTTGCAGCAGTGAAATCCACGCTTCAGTTTAGGTGACATGGCTAGTCCCCCGGGATCGATACTGGGGGTGGGGGGAGGATGATCACCTTACTCCCCCTGGCCGACATCACGGACCCGAAGCCTACGTAGCAGTATACAATAATAGAGACGTCCCCATGCAAGCCTTGCCGGAATTTCAGAGCAGCTTTAGTTCCCATAATCTGGCCCACTCTGTTTTGGGTTCTTCGGAGTCACTCGATGGTTAGATCCTTTCACACATAAGGGTGTCCTTGGCGATCGTAACCACGCCCAGAAATGTGATCGATAGTCATCATTGCAGGTAAAAAGAATCATCTGCAACGGAGAAAAGCAGTAAATATACAACATATAAATAAGCAAAATACATGCACTGTAGAAGATGTCTGACCCGTCTGTCTGTCGGTGTTCATGCGGCAAAAGCTGCAATCGGGTACCATTTTAACAGACTACGATTTCATTAACCCTTACCGGCGTGACCGGATATTGCAAAGCCAGACAGGAGCGAAGCCATAAGCGCAGCAACGGACTGTCTTCGTAGACAGCCGGAAAGGACGCCAGAATAATCGGCTGCGGAGTCGTACACATCATATCAAACAGGAACGAGTACAGCAGCATCCGCGTCACAGTCAGTCGCCTTCGGTGCATAACCTCGTGTTGCGTTCTCGGGCGTAAAACCTTCCGCTCCGCTCGAAAGTGTTACTCAAGAAGGATGCTCCGGCCATGAGCCAAGACGCAGCGATCATCATTCCCGTGACCTTTCGTGTTGACCAAGCTTTGTAGGCGAAGGGAAAGCCCACAGCGATCAGTCGATTGACGGCCAGCGACGCCTCGGCCCAGTTAGTGGCAAACTGAGTCATGCTCATCAGGAAGTAGACGTATCTGCAGATGTCGCGTGGACGAGCGAACCAAAAGTTGTCTCCGTAGATGAGGATACCATAAACTGGATTATGAATTGCACTTGTGATGAAGCAGTTAGCGATCACGTGAAGGATGAGCGCACCCGCTCCGGATCGTAAAGTTTGTGAACGGATTATGACGATGAATTGAACATCGTTAGTGAGGATTCCGAGTAAGGAGAAGGCAAGGAAAGTGGCGAACCAGACGGTCAGTGCAGACCGATGAACAAGGTTCCACGCGTCAGCTTGAGAAGTACAATTTCCTTCATTGGATGTCCAATTGAAAGAGCTGACGCTGAGGTTGAGCATCGTTTAAAGAGGTTTATTTGCCTTTGAAATATCGTCTTTCGAGGGTGCGTGAAATTGTATTGACGTCAACAAGTCGGTTTGCGTAAATTGCGGTTGCGCCGTTTTCTCTTTTGATGAGGACTGATTCATCATTTAGCAAAGTTCAAATGGATGAGTAGATATGTGTGAATGTACAGTACAAGTATCCATGGAAAAGGTCATTGCGGCCAGCAGCGATGACGATGGAGAGCTCTTGTTGAGTGTCTGTGGAATGTCAAAAGAGCAGATGCATCATGTGTGTGTCGTGCTATGACAGTTGAAAAAACACTTTCATCAAACACACAAGGCAAGTTGGTGAGCGTGCCGTCCTTTGCAGCTTTTACAGTGCTTGTCTTCTTTACAACCTGTGCGTAGGATTGGACTAGATTGACTTTTTAAAGCCGGTAGCAAATGTTTCTCACAGGTCCAGTTTGACAATGTAGAAAAAGACGGACATACAGAGGTTAAACCACTTGATGGTACTCAGTAACTCATGTTCACACCTGTACGGGGCGCCTTATCTGATTTCCCAATCTCAAACCCCTTATGTGCTCCGTTTAATTTCACATGTGTGATCTATTTCTTGTCTGATTTGGATGCAAAAGATAGGTCGTAAACTAAATTTGGGTCCGAGGGAGTCTATTTTGACATTGGTCAGTTTGAAATATTCATCTAGACAAATTTTGGAAGCATTGAAGGTCAGGAATGTCGTTGTTTCTCAGAAAGCAGTATCTAGTTTCATCAGAAAAAATATCAACAAGGAAGCCGGACGTGATACTGCATCGTCGTCGGTGAAACACCGTGGCTCCCCGAAACTCCGAACTCCTGGTCTGGTAGATGCCATTGAAAAGGACCTCTCAGGACCTAATTCGCTGACCCGTTTTGCGTTATCCTTGAAGTGCGGTGTGTCGGCTACAACTATTGTTCGCGTGTTTAGCCAGGATTTGGAGGGGAAGGTGCGGAAAAAGTGCCGTGTTCATGCCTTATAGAACAAATAGGCTTAACAACGGGTGGACCGAGGCCCGAGGTTCCTGCGCTACATCAACAGCCGTAAGTGGAAGAATGTTATCACCATTAATGAAGCCTGGGTGTATCTGACTGGCGTTAACGGGATCCGGAAGATTTACTACGAGTTTCGGGGAAAACGGAGTCGGTAAGTTGGACCAAATTCTGGAAGGAATCTCACCCCGAGGGCGTCTTGTTTTGTGGCCTGCGTTTGCTCCCGTGGAAAAACCGCGATCCGCTTCGTCAAACCCGGAGCAAAAATCAACAGTGAGTACTACATCCAACATGTTTTGAAGCAGCTTTTCAAGAACGACATTCGGAAACTATTTCCGGGAGAGCTTATCAACAAGGTCGTCTTCCACCATGACAGTGCTCCAGCGCATTCTTTCGGAATCACCCAAGAATAGCTTCGAAATTCCGGAATCAAGTCATTCCGAATGAACACTGAGTGGGCAATAGCCCTGACCTGGCCACTATGAATTTGTGTGTGAACGGTCTGTTTAAGTGAAAATTGTTTGACCAAGTTACCACTACAGTGGCAAGTTTGGAACGGGTTAAGCGAAAGGTGTGGTCGAATTTGGACCAAATTAAAATTAATAACGCTTTGCGATCTTGGTCGAAACGTGTTAAACTCATGACAGAGAGGCAGGGGCTTCAAATCGAGTATGTTTTGAAAAATTCGAAGTGAAATTGTGCACGCGGAAATTAAATAAAAACTGAGTACCATCAAGTGGTTTACCTTTAGTATTTAGTCAATGTTTAATTAATGTTGAACAGATAAACTGAACTTTATTACATGGTTGTCGAGATATGGCGATGACCTCGACTTCGCATGTAGATTACATACTGGCTGTCTCAGAATTTTGTATAATGTCACTTTCCCACCCGAAATATTGGACTTGTCAAATTTTTTTTCGCACCCTGTTACCTATGCGATGCAATTGAATAAATTGTATTGTGGATTGAAAAACAAAGTTCAGAATCAAAACAAAGTGTTACACGTAAAGCCCCGACATTGGTTACAAAAACAGTAGAAATTAGTTATCTTGATGGTGAAAGCTGGGTTGTGGCGCAGGCTAAAAGACACGTTTGGGATTACCGTCAATGTCTCTTCTCTCAAGGATCCGTTTCGGTCACCCTTGGCAGGACATGGCTAAAAAACAATTCCATTTCATACAACCGCTTTTAATGAGCCTTTAACATCCCCGTATCCACCGGAAGCGAAGTGATTACTCCCGTCCTCGAAAGGTTTTTAGGGGCCACTTAGTGTTTGACACCGAAATGCGCCTTCAGTGATTGCAGCCACTTTCAGAAATGCGAGCGATACTCCTTGCTGTAAGCCAAGAGGATCACCTAAAACGGAGAAGAACTGTTTAAAGACTTATCCCTATGCAAACCGGTTGACAACATCATAAAACAATCTCATGAGTTTTACTACATGAGGGACTGTCGTCTAGCCCATTTTGCCACCCAGTCCTGGCCCATTCCGCGACTACATGGGTGACCACTAAAGTCAGCTAAAAAAACAGTAGTTTAAGCTACTACTGCTTTAAGCCCTACTTTAGTAGGGGATGATCTGGACGATTTTAATGTTAACCATTATCAATGGTCCTGCCGTCATCTCGTAAGTTGTAAGTGTAAATGTTCACGTCATGGCTAATACCGCAACAAGTCAGAAAATAGAAGGGTCTTAAATAATTTTTTAGTATAATTTTGTAATATATTTTAAACACAATTTAAAAAATAGTTTTTTGGTTTTTTGTAAATTTTAATACACATTTTTTTTACGTTCCATAACTATATTTATTGGCTTTTAATATTTGCCTTAACCCCAAGCATTGTTTTTGGATAAGAGTAAAATGTTGGATAGCGTGGCAGTGCCAGGAATCTAGATCCTGTCATCCCATCAAGGGCGCCCCCAGGAGAGCTGATTGGGTTCGCACACCCTGGTCATGCGAAACGTGGTCATGCGAAACGCGCCTCTAATCAACAGTCGCAGTAGGTATAGGATCTTGAAGTTATTTATTCAACGCCAGACGATTACATAGTCGCACCGCCTAATGACAGTGCCCTCTGCCTTAAAAAGTATCCGGGCTTGGCATTGCTTCAATAATTTAACGCAAGTATCACGACATCACAGACCAAAGCCTATGCTCCCAACCCGGCACAACCTTATTACTAAGGGTTCTTAGTTTAGTTTCGTTTTGAAACTAAGAGCTTTAACCAGAGCACTAAACTAAGAGCTTTAACCAGAGCACTAAACTAAGAGCTTTTTACCTTTTTAGTTTTTACCATTTAAATTTTTAATTGGTACAGTAGTTAGCACTTTCAGTTTAGGGTTTTTATTCAACAACAAAAACCATCAATACTCGGCCAATCCTAAGACGTAATGGGGTGTTGGAAAAAAGGTTGTGTCCAAAGGTTGTGTGGAAAGGTTGTGCTCAATGTCTGGCAAAATACATTGTCGGCACAGCAATTGATAATCAAAAAGGCTGTGCCGGGTTGTGAGCATAGCCGTCACCCAAAGTCCATGCGACGTATTTACCCGACGTTACATTTGAATTTTCATGAACTTTCGTGGCGCGTTGGAAGCCCGGTTCTTTTCGACTAAACTCGCAATGGAAAAGGATCTGGCATGGTGTGACGGTTGAGACTTTCACAGTCTTCACACTTTCACAATCTTTCGCCCCGTTTGGTGACTCCTTTCATTAGAAACACTTTTTACAGCGAACCCGTCGCATCCCTCTTCAGAAACCCATTCGGATCTCTGCATTCCATATGAGGCTACAAAACAAAACCGGTCGTTAGGTCGCCAGATCAGAAATTGATTTTTCGGGTTTTTCCTATTGTACAGTGATGGTACTATATTGTGTAAAAGGAATTTCGATGATTTGATTGAAACTGAAGCTGTAAGAGTGGCGGAACCATGAGTACAGTGAAAAGCAGAATTCAGAGAAAAACGCCTTCAAAGTTTTGCATCTAGTTTCCATCACTCCAACAACGTTCTGAAGCTACTATTCAAAATAAGTCTGTAGTACTGAACTAGAGTGATGAGAAGAAGAAGAAAATAAGGCAAGGGAAACAGTATTCGGTCGCCGCAAACAGAAAAAAGAAGAAAAATTTCAAACAATCAACCAATCAACTGACCAATACTGAATGCCAAAACCACACAGAGTTTTGAATCTCCAGCTCAAAATAGGAAGAAAAAACAGCTCTACTGCGATAACTGGACGGACAAAAAACTTTAATTCAAGTCAATTTCGCGAGCATCGTCTGGTTCTGCGGAAGCGGCACGGCTCATGACTGAACGAAAAGTAGTCCTTTTATCCTCCGAAACATGTAACAAAATTTCTCTTAGAAAAGCGGTCGTCAGCAAATTGCTGCCGAAAGCCCAAAATTTGAAATTTTTTAGATTTTCTTTTGGAATTGAGTAGAGAAATGAATTTGCATATCAGTGCGTCAAAATGTGATTTTTGGATTTTTTCACTCTGGCCACTTCGAATGTGTTTTTCTCGAAACCTTATCCAATGGGATAACGACCGGTTTTGTTTTGCAGCCTCTTATATTGTAATCTCATTCGCGCGAGTAATACTTCATCTCATGCTCGCTATCATACACAGAGAATCAGACAACGAAAGGTGAGGATTCCAAATAGGGAGAAGGCGAAGGAAGTGACGAGCCAGACGGTCAGTGCTGACCGATGAACAAGGTTCCACGTGTCAGCTTGACGAGTGGTATTTCCTACACTGGAGGACCAGTTGAAAGAGCTAGTGTTTAGGTTGAGCATCGTTTGAAGAGGTTTATTTGCCTTTGAAGTATTGTCTCTCACGGGTGCGTGAAATTGTACTGACGTCGACAAGTCAGTTTACGTAAGTTGAGGTTGCGCCGTTTTCTCTTTGGATGGGGACTGATTCGGTTCATCCATCAATTATTAAAGTTCAAATGCATGAGTAGGTATGTGTTAATATACAGCACAGGTACCCGTGGAAAGTGTCATTGAGTCCAGCAGCGATGGTGATCGGTAGCCTTTGTTGTGTGTTCGTGGAATGTCAAAAAAGCGGATGCATCATGTGTGTGTCGTGCCATGACAGTTGAAAGAACACTTTCATCAAACACACAAGGCAAGTCAGTGAGTATGCTGTTCTATGCAGCTCTTACAGGTTTTGTTCAAGGATAATTGCAGGGTTTGCAGCCAGGCCACTGGCAATTTCTTGTTATAAACCAATTTCTAGATTTAAAGCTTGGCTAATTTAGTTGTTAGTTCCAAATGGTTGTCTTCTTTACAACCTGTGCGTACGATTTGACCAAATCGACGTTTTGAAGCCGGAAGCGAATGTTTCTCACAGATCCAGTTGACAATATAGAAAATGACGCACATAGAAATAGTGACAGACACAAACCAGACACAGACACAGACACAGACACAGACACAGACACAGACACAGACACATAGACATAGACACAGACACAGACACAGACATAGACACAGACACATACACAGACACAGACACAGACATGAGGTGTTATATGTGTATGCTATAGAAATATTAACTATGCCGAATTTAGTACTTACAGTCGTCCCCACATTGTTCTCCGGTCACGTGCTTTTTACTGCATGAAAAATAAGCCAGAATCCGCCCCCAAATGCACATTTTTGGTCAAGCAAACCACACCCACTAACCAATAAAAAACGTCTGACACTATAAATAATCAAAACATAAAAAAATACTGAGTGAATTACAAATAGTAAAAGAAGAAGGGACAAAAATTGAAATATCGGATAAAATAAAAATAAAAAAGATCAGTATCCAAAACGCAGTTCGTCATTGTGCAGCATTGATATAATTTAAAAGCAAGAAAAAAGTCTTGTCCAGAGGGCAGTGAACTTTCAGACAGCGATAGAAACAGCTGTTCGTTGAATTTGAGAAAAGTCCCACAGGCTCACATAACATTACTGTACGTGCGACTTGACAAGGACTTGTCCCAAATAAATTGTGATCGTTATCTTTCGCACGATTTGGTTTGCCATGGGAGACATAAATTTAGCCTGTCTAGCCAGTCTTTCTTTTATTGACCCAACCGACCTGGCACAACAGACGCCGCAAGCGCGCACCAGATTTTTGTGCAACCGAAGAACAATGTGGGGACGACTGTAATTAATGTTTAACCAGCACGTAACTTTGTACGTCCGAATGTCGAGTTTGTCTTTATTACATATAATGTGATCCCGCTTGTTCTTTGCTGCATAATGAAAGCCGTGTAATGTTCTTTCAAAAGGTCTTCTACTCTGATCTTGTAAGTGGCGCTAATGGGAATTGACCTGAATTAAGCGGAACAGATAAACTGAACTTTTGTTACACGGTCATCGAAATATGGCGGTGACCTTGAACTCGCATGTAGATCACATGCTGACTGCCTCAGCATTTTGTATAATATCTCTTTCCTACCCGAAATATTGGACTTGTCAAATTCTTTTCCGAACACTGTTGCCGATGCGATGCAACAGAGTAAATTGTATTAAAGATTGAAAAACAAGGTTCAAAATCAAAATCAAAATCAAAATCAAAATCAAAACAAAGTGTTACACGTAAAGCCACGACATTGGTTGCAAAAACAGCAGAAAGTAGCATCTTGGTGATGATAGCTGGGTTATGGCACAGGCTGAAAAACACGTTTGGGATTACCCTCAATGTCTCTTTGCTCAAGGATCCGTTTCAGTCGCCCTTGGCAGGCTAAAAAACAGTTCCATGCAACCGCTTTTAATGAACCTTCTACATCCTCGTATCCACCGGAAGCGATATGGATACTCCCGTCTTCGAAGGGTTCTGAGGAGCCACTCGGTGTTTGACACCGAAATGCGCCTTCAGTGATTGCAGCCACTTCCAGAAATGCGACCGATACTCCTTGCTGTAAGCCAAGAGGATCACCTAAAACGGAGAAGAACTGTTTAAAGACTTATCCCTATGCAAACCGGTTTGCGACTACATGGGCGACTTCTTAAATCAGCTTAAAAAATTGTAGTTTAAGTTTTTGTCATTCATTCCATTCACTTTAAAGACGCAAGCATAAACACAGACACAGGCAAAGACACCGACACAGACACAGGCACAGACCCAGGCACAGATACAGACAGACACACAGAGATAAACACAGACACAGACACAGACACTTTACTTTAAAGGTCTGCAAATGTTCGTAGTTTATTTACATAATTCACATATCATTGCCTCGAGATAGTATTGCTGTCCCACTACACATGGATGATAGGCTAGACCATGTGACAAAATTGCCTTGGCGCATATGCCACAACACATTTGACCAAGCACTAGCAGATATTAAAACCAGATGTTAGCAATTTTTTTTCCGACAAAGAGTTGCTATTTGTCAATCTCCATGATTTTGTAGCACAACGAGTGCAATTTGTTCTCGATAAAAATGGCAAGCGACTGGTTTTGATAATTTGCGGCTCTCAGACATCGCTTCAACACCTTTATCAACGGATTACGCAATCCTATAAATATATCTTACGGGTGTGGCCGGGAATTGCACCGCCAACCACAGCCGAAGCCATAAGCGGAGCAACGGACTGGCCGCGTAGAATGCCGGGAAGGCCGCTTGAACCATCGGCTGCGTCACCGAACAGGTCATATCGAAAAGGAACGAAATCAACAGCATCTTCGTCACGGCCAACCGTCTCCGGTAACTGACGCTTTGCGGCGAGCCCGGCCGGAGCGGCCCGTCCACACGACCACCTCGAACCGTTCGCACAGTCAGAAAGGCAAAAACCGCAACCGCAATTAGACCGACAATTCCATAAGGTAAATAAATAGCGATGACTGTTGGGATACTTCCGAGTTTGCTCAGCATTTGCACGACGCACTGGCCTTGATCGGTCGGGCCGAACTTCCCGCCGGCCTCAAAAAGGTACGGGATCAAGCACGCCGCGGAGATGGCCCAACAAATAATGATCATCATTCCGGTGACCTTTCGTGTTGACCAAGTTTTGTAGGCGAAGGGAAAGATCACCGCGATGAGGCGGTTGACGGCCAGCGACGCCTCGGCCCAATTGTTGGCAAACTGAGTCAAGCCCAGCAGGAAGTGGACGTACTTGCAGATGTCGCGTGGACGCGCGAACCAAAAGTTGTCTCCGTAGATGAGGACGCCGACGATTGGATTATGCACGGCGCAGGTGATGAAGCAGTTGACGATTCCGTGGAGGATGAGAACACCCGCCCCGGAGCGGAGTGTTCGGGAGCGGATTATGACGAGAAAGAGCACACCGTTGGTGAAGATTCCGATAAGTGAGAGTGCGAGGAAGATGGCGAACCAGAGCCGTAGAGATGACCTTTGGATGGACGGTACGCTGAGGTATTGCGTATAGATCGATGAAGCAGAAGTGTTCCCAGCAAAAGTGGAGTTGTTGCTCATGATGACAAGATATTTTGAAAGAGTGGGAAATCTTCCTTGTATCGAAATGGGATAGAGGAGATTATATATCTCACTAAGGGTACGTGATTTGAACTGCCATGCAAATGGGTTGGGCCGGGTCAGGGGTCGATAACATACGTGATTGGTTCCGTTAGTAGGATATACGCTTCCGCTCGTCTCGGCTCAACCGATGCAAAAAATGCTGGAATGAGAAAACTTAAAAGTCAAGTTTAAGGGCAACGCGGCGCTTTGAAATCGTCCTCAAATCTCGCCGGGTCGCCGGGTCGCCGGGTCGCCGGGTCGCCGGGTCGCCGGGTCGCCGTGACCATGGATTATTGTTTTCGTGTTCCAATCTATTTTTTATGACTCCTTTTTGAGTTGGCAAACCTTTTTTCGAAAAAAATTCTATGACGTCATCGGACGTAGTCGTCCCTCTCAGACACTCTTTTGATAATTTGGAATGGCGAATATCTTCTGAATAACCTCGTTTTGCACTTTTCCGATAGACATTTAAAATTGCAGCCTTCAAAATTCAGCGTTTTGAGTTAGGAAGATTTATCACAGAGAAAAAGAGGAGGAACCGTAAAAAAAACGTATTTTGAGATGGGATGAACTTGGGTCGCTGAGCTTCTCACACTTCTCTCTGTAACTAGACCAGTCAGCTGAAAACTTTAAATTTTGAAGGGTGCAATTTTAAATATCTATCAGAAATGTGCAAAACGAAGTTAATCAGAAGATTTTTGCCATTTAAAGTTATCAAACGAGTGCCCGAGAGGGACGACTACGTCCGATGACGTCAAAGAATTTCTTTTTTGAAAAACTGAAAAAGATAAAAGTTTAATTCCCGTTAACGGTGCGCCCTCAGAGAGCCTTAAATGGTAAATTCGAGTTTATTCTCATCACTCTTCGAGCTCCCCGAAGTTTGTTTTGACTTGACTTGACTTGAATTTGACGTTAAATCTCGCATTTTCAATCATGGCCGTAATTAACGAACACTCCACTTGCGACGACCTTGACCATCTTACGACCCCCTTCTTACGCGCCGAATGCGAAGCTCTCGGTCTGGGGACCACTGGACGGAAACATACATTGATTAATAATATTTTGGAATATTACGGCAACCTAATCACTGGCTCCCTCTCCTCCGCTTCGTCACCTTTGGAAGACATCCCGGAACCCGCTCGGTCCATCCTGGAGGTATACCACGGACATCAACCTCGCACTGTCAATGTCTCTCACCCCGAAATTGGTCGAGCTCTCCCTACACATAGTCTCCTGCCAGTGAGTGAAAAACTGCGGAAAAAGCTCATGGATCAGTTCGCTTTCATCGACCTGGCCGATCTCCTACCCGCCAACCGTGAACTCGACCAGTCCGTCTTTACAAGGATGAGTGGAGAAAGCGATCTTCGGCGCGAGACAATCTCCACGTACTAACAGTGGTCCAGGGCTTACTACGTTTTCCCTTCACATCGGTCCGCCTATTTTCCCGCACTCCGGCAACCCTTGTGGGAAGGATGGGAGCGCGTCCCATCCTTCCAACAGTGCGTTGCCTACGACACCAAAGTCCGGATGTTTGCCTCATCTCGTCCTACAGACTATGGAAACTGGTCAACGAGTCATCAATCCTCTTTCGAAGAATCCATGCCCCGAGTATCCGTCTACAATCGATTGGGTGGTGCCCGTTATCAGCCCGGCGAGCCAGCAGCCCTTTCGCGGGCGCGCCGCCGACGGCTCAGAGATCTGTAACAATGGATACTGTCGTTTCGCCATTTGCCGGAATAAACACGTCTGTCTCGACTGTGATTCGCCAGCCCACGGACGTTTCAATCATCCCAAACCCCGGCCCTCCGTCACCATCACCGACGGTCGAAATACCAATGAGAGTAAAACTCCTCTTAACGCCAATATGTTCGAATCCCTTCTACTGCCACACCCAGATTGCAAGTTTGCCGCTCAGGTCGTCGACATCATTCGTAACGGTGCTAACATCGGCTATTGCGGGCCGCGCCGGTCTCTTTCCACGCCGAATTCCGCCACCGCTCGTAAGCATCTCGCCGTACTTGATAAATCTATTTTCAAAGAAATTTCTCTCCACCATACTGTGGGTCCTTTTCCATCTCCTCCTTTTGATTACTTTGTCGTCTCTTCACTTGGTGTGCGGGAAAAAAAAGTTTGATTGGCTTTTTGTCTTGGGCAGCAAAATGCATTTCCTCTGGGCGTCTTTACATCCGACGGATGATTCATCTGCTAATGGCCCATAAAGCCCAACGCCGTCGCATTCCCCTCTCCACTGACTTCTTTCTTGATTTCCACTGGTGGGAAACCTTTCTACCGCTATGGAACGGCAGCTTTCACCGAAATGGATTGCTTCTTCTGTCCTCCATCTATTTACGGATGCATCGTCCACTCTTAGCTGTGGCGCTTTTTACGACGGTCGGTGGTTCAACGTTCAATGGCCCCCGTGGCTGGTAATGGCCAAATTTAGCATCGAGTTTCTGGAAATTATCCCAGTCTACTTGTCTTGCCTGGTGTGGAAAGATCGTCTTACCAATGCGCGTATCTCCTTCGAGTGCAATAATTTGGGCGTGGTCAATGCCTGGAACAAACTCGGTTCATCTAGCCGTGCAATTCTTCGTATCATTCGCTTAATAACATCTGTTGCCGCCTATTCTAATTTCACTATTCGTATCGTACATATCCCAGGCGCCTCAAATACTATTGCGGACGCCCTGTCTCGCTTTCAGTTTGACCGTTTTCGCCTCTCTGCACCCTTCGCCGATCTACAGCCGACACCCGTCCCGCCTTTTTTCGACGAGCTTTACGTCGCCGAGTGCTCCCAGGGATGGATCTCCAAAAATTAATCTCCCACCTGAGCCCCGACTTCCGATCACGATAGACTTAATGAGATTTATCAAAACACGTCTACGAATCTCTCAGTTAGACATTTATTCGCAACACCTATACTGGTCAGCTTGTTGCGCTGCCTTCTTCGGCTTCCTCCGTGTCGGCGAACTCGCGACACCTTCCACAACTCATTTCTCTCCTTCTGATCATCCATTACTCTTCCATCACGTCACTTTCACCTCTATCAGTACTGTAACTCTTTACCTTCGGCACTCCAAAACCGACGCCATCAACGCAGGCAAGCACATTGTCCTTCACGCCACGAATCGTTCAATATGTCCAGTTAAAGCCATTTTTTTCTTACCGCCAGCACATCTCGACCTCACCGGACCATCCCTTCACCTTCTCTGACGGTAGCCTTCTCTCTTCTCACAGCTTCCTGAAGGCCTTCCACAAGCACATTCCAGAGCTACAGCGTTACAGTACTCATAGCTTCCGGATCGGAGCCGCCACTACCGCCGCGAAGAACCACACTGCCGAGCACATCATCCAAAAAGCCGGTCCATGGAAAAGCGACACCTATCGCCGATTCATTCGCGAACCGGACATCTCCAAACACCTGACCTTCTATTGACTCTCTTCAGCCTGCTTGGGACATTTCGTTTGGGGATCTTCGGACTGCGTCCGAATCCACCTTCCTCCCGGCAAAACAAAAAGAACTTTCCCGCTTCGGTCTCTTCGGTAGGCAAAGTTAATTAGGTATTGGGAAGCACAGAAACTTCACAAACTCTCACACTTGCAAAGTGTAGAAGAACTATGCATGGGATAAATTTGGTTACGATGGCCGGAGATGTCGTCACGCTCGCCACCATATGTCAAGGAATCAGGACGCTTTTCGGCATTCATCGATCGACCACACCTGTCAGAACCGGACTTCTAGCAACGGGAACTCGTCTCTCCTGCCGCAGTACATAATCCTTTGCATTACTAGTCGAGTTTTCATTTTAACGTTTTTGTCATTACCATGTTCATGTGTGGTCGCTAAAGTCAACTTTTCGCCTTAATATTGACTGATAATTGATTCTCCAACTGGTTTTTGCCTCTAGGCCCCCTTTGTATTTTGGTATTCATGGGCCAAAGAGGGTATAAACTAGGGATGCCGATTACGCAGGCGGTTTGGTTCGGTTCGGTTATTACGCGGTTCAGATGCTTAACCGGTTAGCTTTTCCCGGTTAAATCTCTAAACCGACCCATGCGGTTCGGTTAAAGTTCCGAACCGACCCAGGCGGTTCAAACCGGGTTGAACCGCGGTTAACCGGTTACGTAGTTAAATCAGTGAGAAATACACCGTGAGCCGGCTACAGTCAATACGTGGAGCTCTCAATAGCGAGAATTCATTCAGTTTATTGAAGTAAAGCGCGCAATTGCTGCATATTAGTGCCTGAAATGTTAAGGTATACTAGGCGTGCCACCTTTGTGACTAATTGAGTCGATTCCCTGTCCAGACTGAACTTGTTTCTATTTTTACCAGTGAATCCGGTTCATAACGGTTCGTAACGGGTAAACGGTTCGGTTTGACGCGGTTCCAAACGCTAACCGGTTACTTTAAGGCGGTTCGAAACCCTAACCGGTTTAAACGGTTCGGTTAAATTTAAAAACCGCTTCAGGCGGTTCGGTTCAAACCGGTTAATCAGCGTAATCGGCATCCCTAGTATAAACCTTAACCCCAACGCGCCCTCCCTTGCTTGCCCACATTATAATTATAGAAGATTGTTGTAGGAAGGTTGATGATCCTCGAGCAGTCCTTGACAAAATCCGGAGATCCTCGGGAAGTCTAAGATGGCGAGTTGGATAGGTTCCTGATTAGTACGCACACGATACAGATTCAATCAAATTGATTGGGCCGAAAAGAGAAGGAAAACGAGACAACCGATGAAGACTACGCGACGACTGACAATCTCGCTGTGTGCGATCTCGGCCTGCGCACCAGCTCCACACAGACTGACAATGCGAAAATTGTGTCTCGGCGGAGCTGCAAACAACTCGCAACCGACACCAGAACAAATCACTAATAGTAGAACAAAGTGTTAACTGTAGAACAAAGGCGACTCATGACAGTTTACACATTGTGCTGAGCGCTTGAGCTGAGCTGAGTTTTCAGAACAGAAATATCTCGTGCATTTCTGGCAAGGAAGTCCTCGTGTAATTCGGGCCAGAAAGTTTTGTGTTATTCTAATTAAAAAATCCTCTTGTAGTTCTGCTCAAAGTTCAGCCGAGATTTTTCTCGCATTGAGTCTCGTGTGATTCTCACCGAATTCTCACTTTGCTTCTGGCCAGAAAGTCCGAACAAATTTCGTGCGGAGCTTTCTCACCAATTCTTGCCGGATCTGGGTGTATTCTGGGCCAGTTGTGAAGCAGATCTCATGAGAACATGCTTTCTCACGTGGTCTGGTCAGGAAGTTTGGCGCTGAGGTGTGAAGCCTCATTTCGTACGCGACGTTTCCGTCGAAATATTTCCCCAATCATTCATCCGGCCCATTTTGGAGACCGCCCGGCTCATACTAATTCTGAACATGCTTTAATCAAAAGATTACTTTGATATTTAAAACATTTTCTTCAGCCACCCCAAACAGTAAGGGTATTCAGAGTTGGCTTATTTGCAGTGATTATTTCGCTAATTCATACTCGCTAATCTCCCTGTTTTTGAAGATGAGCGAAAAAAGCAGCCAAGGAGCTCTTTTTCTCGCTTATCTGCTCGCTAATTGTGTGCATCTGTCTTGTGAGTGGTCCATGTGAGTTGAGATTAGCGAAGGAGACACAGCCTCAGGTAAGCCAGGGGGCGTGTCCTCGTATCACCGTTGCAAGCGCGTGCAAAACCAGGGAGATTAGCGAGTTTGAAATAGCGAAATGATCGCTGCAAATAAGCCAACTTTGAATACCCTTAGTACATCAGCGAACATTGGTCGAATAAATGGCGTGAGAGTGAGGATAACCGTAGCCGTTTTGGTTGCCAAGGCAGAATGTGGCCCTCTTCAAAGAGTACCGCCAAGTGTCTTTGAAAACGAAATTGTGTTCTAAAAATGAGCGAGACAAAATACGAAAAGTCACTGTCGACGTTTAGCGTCGAAATAATTAGCCGTTCAATGAATCAACATATTCAAGCTACGGTAATCAGGACATGAATTCAAAATGGGCAATAGACCGAAAGGTTCTCGATATACCGTTTGACGAATTCCGAGTGAGAAGGACGTGAAGAACGGCTGATCACGGGGTCGGCCATGCTCGAGTTGAGTCTCTAATGCAGCGTGAGTAGTGTCGTTATCTTCACGTGCAGCGGAGTACGAACTAAATGAGGGGATGTTTGAGTACTTTTTAAAAAGACTGCCACTTGCGCTTGCGTGCTAATAATTATTCATTTCGCTGAAGACTGAGCCTATGTTCAGTCTTCGACGAACTAAATGTTCAAGTGCTGATTCACTGTTAAAGTGCTGATGTGCTGTTACTTCCTGGAGGTCAGCCTGATCGAGTCTGTGAAAGGTCATACCACGCATTCGCGAATGCGCTTCGCCTTTTACAACATTTCAGGGTATTCAAACTTCGTTTATTTGCAGCGTTTATTTCGCTCTTTCAAACTCGCTAATCTCCCTGATTTTGAAGATGAGCGAGAAAAGCAGCTCTGTTTCTCGTTTATCTGCTCGCTAATTGTGTGCACCTGTCTTGTGATTGGTCCATGTGAAGGACGCAGAGCCTCAGCTAAGCCGGGGGGCGTGTCCTCGTATCACCGTTGCAAGAGCGTGCAAAACCAGGGAGATTAGCGAGTTTGAAATAGCCAAATGAACGCTGCCAATAAGCGAACTTTGAATACTTTTAGTATTCAGCTTGTTCGAGATATTAAAACGAACTGAATCACATTCTGCAGCCTCAATTGGGACAATTTTCAGAGGGGGAACGCAGATTGCATCTGTTTTATTTTGCAAATTAGTGCAATAATACGGATGATTTACTGTATAAAACTATGTAACCGGCGCGGTCTCAAGAAGTTATTTTTGGCCAAACTTTCCAAATCCTGAACACACTGGATGAAACCATTTCTCCCGATTTTGACTGTAAAAGTTCGATTTTTGAAAAATGTTTGATTCCGCAATTTTTTACGCGACTCCGAGTTGAATTCAAACTAAAATCGACTAACATTAACCGAGTCTTACTTCTATTCCAGAGGGCGGAGCTATAAACTATTCTCTGACCCTAGCGGAAACTTTCGAGTGACATTCCAGAAATGAACCGTAACTCGACTCCCCGATATCGAAAAAATATTCTGCTGATCCCAGTTGACTCAAAACTGACTTTGGTGTGGCGCAATAAAACAATCGTAACATTAAACCGTTTTTTCTAAAGTCCAAGTTTTGACAGTCAAACATCGAAGGAAGTGGAATCTTCCACTGTATTCTGGACCAAAAACAAGTTCTCCAAGCCAGCCGACAAAATTCCATAGATCATCCGTAATATTACATTAATTCGAAACAAAATATGTGAAGACATGTTGCGTTTCTCCTTTGAAAAATCGTTCGAAGTTAAAACAATCTCCTGAAAAACTCCGCTTGCACAATAAAGAATTTCTGCGCATAGAAAGAGATGTGGTGCAACAAGTGTGCCAATAGAATGTTCTCGATATTACGAGACGCAGTTAATTGAACCGAATGGCCCACCAAACATTGGCTTATCTCGCAATTTCGAAAAACAAATAGCAATTTACGTGTGGATAGGACTGCAACAACTGATGACTTAACCGCAGGGAAACTGCCCAAAGTAACCGAATTCGAATTCTCAATCAGCTGTTTATGACTGTGCTTTTTTCTGTCGTTGCTCTCGCTCTTGATCGGCTTGATTTAGTAACATTTGTTTTTCAAAATGATCAACGGAAGGTTAATTCCTCCTGAAGCAACAATGGCAGTTCATACTGTAGGACTCCATGCCTGCACGGATTAATTAATTATGCAGGATTCCGATTTCAATCGGAGTATTGAGATTTAACCTTTTAAATTCTAGTCATTAAATTTGTTTTTCAAATGTTTGTGATGTTTAAATTTTCCGGTCTTGAAGTTGTTTTTTTTCTCATGGTTTGAATTGTTCAAATTTTTATTCCTGTTATTTCACTTTTTTATTGCTTGCTTGCTCGCGTTTGATTCGAAATATAATGTATTGTTAGAGCAGTGTTAGGGCAGTGCCTCGCAGGCCCCGCCCCACTACATATTTTTATGTTATGATTGGATGATTGGGTGTGTCTGTTTATTCTTATGGTGAGCGTTCGAGCTCTCGGCTCGACCCTCACAACATGAAGTCAGTGTCGTGTCCATCTCGTTTCCGTTCCCTTCTCCCTCTCGCGGCACTCAAATCAGTCACTCATGATCGGAAACGTGGATCAAAGGTAGGCGCAAAACTTTGATTGTATTTTATCGGAGCAACTTTTTTGAATATCGACTGTGCGAGTTTGGAACGGAAATTTAGTGTTATGTCATCCGGTTGTTACGATGCCCGCTTTTCCACTGAAACGGGACTTGCGTGGGTGGCTGTCGTTGCTTACGGGGATTTACTTCGAAAAGAAGAAAAAAGACCCAACCTTAAAGCCTCCAACCGGATTATCTAACGGCAGAGATTGAACATGAGACCGCTATGTGAGGTCTCCAAACACGAAGAAGAAGCAGAAAATGACAAATCTGTTCGACTAATTAGAAACGGTTAAAACTTCGTCTTGATGAGTGTTATTTAGCTGCACCGGAAAAGCGGTTGCAGGAACTTTACTGAAGGTTGTTACACTAATTCCAGCTGCTAACCATCGTAGTGCTGTGAAGATGAGAGCGAGTTTGCACTCGAGATTTACACAGAAAAAGGCGTCTGAAGAGGTGCTTTCTCGTCATCACGCCACCAGGCTTGCAACCGCCAGACCGACCGGAATGCCTATCCCTCCTTCTGTCACCCCATCTATTCATCCAAAACAAGCTGAGTAAACGGTCAGCCCGAATTCCCTGTGGGCGGTCCAGAAGGTAAAAGGGTCATTCCCAAAGCTAGACCGTTAATCCGAAGAGTCGGCGATCAGGGCAGAAGACAGGTAACTATCTTTTCGAGCCGTCCATTTGTCGGACGGACCGCCCCTCCGTCCAACGGAGAACCAGCTTCCGTGTGGGTAGTATTTCACTTGGATGGCTGTCTTAATTGCTCTCGTTCTAACTCCATCTGGTATCATACGGGTTTACCGTTTTCGTTTTAATTGCCACCTGATACCGGGGAAAAAAATGTGAACGTTCCTTAGAAAGATTGCCTTTGCATTATTATAGATTCGATGAAGGATGGTCTCATCAAACTTGGGCATGCAGGCAGGCAGGCAGGCAGGCAGGCAGGCAGGCAGGCAAGAAGGCAGGCAGGCAAGGAGGCAGGCAGGCAGGCAGGCAGGCAGGCAGGCAGGCAGGCAGGCAGACATACAGGCAAGGAGGCAGGCAGGCAGGCAAGGAGGCAGGCAGGCAGGCAGACAGGCAGACAGACAGGGTGGCAGGCACGCAGGCACGCAGTTGCACTTAAGGAATTCAGTGCTCTGCTCCGCTCCGCTGTGCCTTGCTCAAATTTGGGGTCTCCCTCGTAGACTCTTACCTCAGCCTTGTTATCTCCCCACATCCGCCTGAAGTGTGAAGACTCCACTCTGCGTTGGATTCCTCTTGGGATGCACTCGTCTTTTGACACCACAGACGCAGGTCGTTCTCCTTATCGACCGCATCCACTTCCAGAAATGTGATTGGTAATCGTCATTGCACGCGAACAGAATCACCTGAAAGAGCGAACATGTGAATCAAATATGAGACCGTTTTTAGAATGTAAGATGTCATTACGGGTGTGATTGGATACTGCAACGCCAAACATGACCGCAGCCATAAGCGCAATAACGGATTGCCCGCGTAGACTGACGGAAAGGACGCCAGAAAAATGGGCAACGGCACCGCGCACATCACGTCAAAGAGGAACGACATCAGCAGCATGTTTGTCACCGTTAGTCGCCTTCGGTAAAGCACATCCTGCTGCGATCCCGGCCTCCACGGAGCACCCCGCCCACGATAACCCCCGAACCCTCGTACGTACATGAAGAGGAACAAAAAAACTGTAATAATTCCGACTATTCCATACGGAACGTAAACAGCCACGGCGACTAGAAAACTGCCGAACTTGTTGAAAATTTGAACCGTACACTGGCCCTGTTCCGTGGCGTAAAATTGACCGCCCACCCCAAAACAGTTAGGGAGGTAGGATGCTACAGATATGAGCCAAGACAGGACGATCATCATTCCGGTGACCTTTCGCGTTGACCAAACTTTGTAGGCGAAGGGAAAGATCACTGCGACCAGGCGGTTGACGGCCAGCGACGCCTCGGCCCAGTTGTTGGCAAACTGGGTGAAGCCCATGAGGACGTGGACGTATGTACAGATACCGTGTGGACGGACGAACCAAACGTTGTCCCCGTAGATGAGGATGCCATGGATGGGATTATGCACGGCGTTCTCGACGAAGCCGTTCGCGAGGACGTGTAGGATCAGCAGGCCAGCTCCGGATCGCAGGGCTCGTGAACGGATTATGACGCTGAAGAGTATCCCATTGGTGAGGATGCCAAACAGGGAGAAGGCGACGAACGTGGCGAACCACACGGTCAATGAAGACCGCTCAGAGTGGAAACGCCAAGCAGTTTGATTATTTTCGCTGATGTTTTTGGCACTGGACGACCAATTAAATGCGCTGGAATTGAACATTTTCGGCGATACTACCAACGTGGCATTGCCTTCTGGTTCCAAGGTACAAATTGTAGCTTTGATTTTACAGCTTCTTCTTGCGATTATCGGCACTGATTCGTGCCATCCTCACACGTCTCTGTACAGCTTTAGACTCTGTCCCATCAAATCGTGGGGCAGAGAGGGAGGTGCCTTTTAGGTTGTTGCTATTACGACAATCATCTGCGTTCTCGTGATCTTTGATTGCAAATTGGCTTCATTTAGGAGTCACACCTGCAACATCCTCAAATGCCCTGCTTCAAGCATCCCTTTTACGCACGTGTCTCATTGTTTCAGTGTCTGATGTCTATGTACCCGGATGGGAATCCGAATTCGTCCTCACGCGTGAGGCTGCAGACATCTGAAGACATACGTAGTCACAAGATTTAGATCTGTTTATATGAACAGTCATATACACTGTCAAGGCAATGGGGAGATGGACCGGGCAAAGTCAAGAGCTTCGGGAAGGATGTGGAATGGAATGTCGCTGCTCTTTTCCATGCAACGGCCTCTTATTGAGAGATTAAATTTGTGATTGACAGAAAAAACAGCAGAAACTAATTTAACCTCACTTGGAGTCTATTGGCATTTACAGCTTGTTCAAGGTTCACCCATCCGCGATACGTTTCTCACTCGCGAAAATCCAACGCGTGAACATCGCGCAATCAAATCATTTCATCTTGCGAAGCACTTCAATTTCACAGTTCCACATCCACCTGAAGCGAGGACACCACACTGTGGGTAGGGTTCTTCGGCGTCACTCGATTGCTAGATCTGTCGGGCCAAAGATGTCGCCTCAGGGAGCTTTGCCACCTCCAAAGATGGGACTGATAGTCGTCGTTACAAACGAACAGAATCACCTAACAAAAAAAGCGTAATTAGACAACCTGTCAGTTAGATTAAGGGTTAAGGGGCCAATTGCAGCACACGTAGCAGCAATTGCAGCACACTGTCTGTCTCCCACTGTATTTGGGGAAACCCTTTGGTGACCTTTGCCCACCAATGCGTGACTCGACTCCCAAGAGCTGAATTTGACTCATGAGTGATCAGTTTACGTTGGTATACGCTAATCGACCAAATGATATCGGAATAATTATTTGACCTTCTGACATAATCATCTTACGGGTGTGACTGGGTACTGTAGCGCCAGGCACGTACGAAGCCATAGGCGCAGCAAGGGCCCTTCCATATATATCCTCGGGAAGGACGTCAAAAAGATGGCTTGCGGCATCATGCACATCACGTCAAACAAGAACGAAATGAAAAGCATCTTCGTCACGCTCAATCGCCGGCGGTAAATGACGTCTTGCCGAGCCTGTTGAGGATTAACAATCCCAATTGGCCGCTGCGATAAGCAACAAACCCGCAAATACATGAAGAGAAACACGACAGCAATGATGAGACCCACCAACCCGTACGGTCCATATACCGCTAAGAAGGTGAGGAAGGCCCCCACACTGCCGACCACCTGAACGGTGCACTGGCCCTCCTTGGTGACGATGAATTTGCCGCTGACCTCCAAAACATAGGGCATGTAACAGGCTATCGCTATCAGCCAACTCATGACGATCATCCCTAAAGTGACCTTTCGTGTTGACCAGGCTTTGTAGGCGAAAGGAAAAACGATAGCGACCAGACGGTTGACGGCCAGAGACGCCTCGGCCCAGTTGTTAGCGAACTGAGTCAATCCCAGCAGGAAGTGGACGTATTTGCAGATGTTGCGAGGACGGGCGAACCAAACGTTGTCGCCGTAGATGAGGATACCATGAATGGGGTTATGGATGGCGCAGGTGATGAAGCAGTTAGTGATCACGTGGAGGATGAGAACACCCGCGCCGGATCTTAGTGTTCGGGAGCGAATTATGACGAGAAAGAGTAAACCGTTGGTCAGGATTCCGATAAGTGAGAGTGCGAGGAAGATGGCGAACCATACCCGTAAGGAAGACCTTTCGATGGAGCTGTCGACAGGGTTTTGGGTGTAATTATGGAACATGGAGGTGTTGACGGAACTGACGTTGTCATTCATTCTCAAAAGCGCCTCAAAGCTGTAGAAATAAAATAAATATGCTCAACTTGATCATGCACACCCAGAAGTGTATAAACCACCTGAATATATGAGTATTTGTAGTAGTGCCTGCGTGTCACTTAAGTGGAACTGTAATTTAATGGTGCGTGTCATTATGACCTTTTTCAGAGGCTTCACCTTTGATGTCATGTTACCTGCATCATTGCCCGTATTACTGTAAAGTCCCGACCCGTCCGTGGCACCTACGTCATCACACAGTAAAAAGCGACCATTTTTATTGATTGCAAAAATGTGCGAACCACAAGACCGCACATGTCGATTGATTTATTGCGTAAGCAATTCACAGTTGCAGTTTTCATCCTTCCTTCCTGCAGTCGACTGATTGATTCATCTCGTTTTTCCTGCTGGAATGACGGGAAAATGGCAACCACTTGACGTTATGGTGAATCGAGTGTTCAAGTCCTTCTACAAGGCGGAGTATCACAAGTGGCGCCTTGACAACAACGCTCAAACGAAAGGAGGATACCTAAAAAAACCTGGCCGGCAGGACTTCATCAACATGGTTTCTGCGGCTTGGGAAGCAGTTGATTTTGATACTGTTCGGAATTCTTTCGTGAAAGCCGAAATAATAGACAGGAATCAAATCAGCGGTGAAATCGGCGAGGAAGTGGTCGGTGATGATGAAAATCAAGACTTTTCAGAAATGAGCTTTTTTGCCGAGGAAGAGTTTGGTGAAGGATCTGGTGATGGTGAAAAGATGGAGTCAGATTTGTAAATGTAATAAAGTTTTATATTGATATTGCTCGATTGACTGATATTTTTACAGCTCCGAAATTTTCGGTCAGCAATTAGGGGAGAAACAAGCGCTTGATTGATCGATTGAAGCGTAACAGTTGTTTTGGCCGACCGGGTCTGATTTACTGGGGGGTCCAAAAAGTGCCACGGATGGGTCGGGACTCTACAGTAACGTCCAGCAACACTAATTCGAACGTGTTAGACTTCTACCTCTTATGGACCCACCCACCAAAATCTATCACCTGCGATCACGTCGGAAATAACAACTTGCGTGTATATTGTGCTCCAAACAACAATGTCTGCGAAACTGATATGTGAGCTCAAGTTCACCATCCCTTTGGAACGGTCTGCTAATTCGCTTAAGACACATTTTGGCAACCGCCCATTTCCATCCACTGGCGGATTGATTGTTGGGCCGACCGAGCCATTGTTCCCCCCCCCCCACGCGCTGGAGGGAATTCAGCACACGTCTAATTGGCTGGAGGGAATAAAACGTGTGCTGGAGGGGGTGGGGCAAAAATTTCTGGGCTCTTTACACGTTAAGCTTGACCCCTCCCCCCACGGCCCGGCAAGGGGGGGGGATTTTGTCACCCCCTCCAAGATGAGTTGCCATGCCCTTCGAGCCAACCTCAATCCGCCACTGTCTCCATCCGCGTGAAGTTGATATTTTCGCACCTTTTTAGGCTGCACTGATCTGAGCACAGTACAGTCAGCCCCAAGAAAAACTCCGCCTGCACAACATAGACTATTTACGCATAGAGAGAGTTGAGGTGCGACAAGTGTGCCAATAGAATGTTCTCGATATTAGGAGATGCAGGTAATTGAACCGAATGGCCCACCAAACAAACAAATGAACCGAATTCCTCCTGAAGCAGCAATGGCAATTTATACTGTAGGACTCCATGCCTGCACGGATTGATAAATTTATGCAGGATTCCGAGTTTCGATCGGAATATTGAGGTTCAATGTGTTAAATTCAAGTTATAAACTCAGTTTTTCAAAATGTTTGTGATATTTAAATTTCCCGATGCCGAAGTTGTTTTTTTCTCGTGGTTTGAATTGTTCAAATTTTTATTCCTGTTATTTCACTTTTTTATTGCTTGCTTGCTCGCGTTTGATTCGAAATATAATGTATAATCATGCATGACGTGTACGCTGCATGTTCGGATTGGTCGTCAGAAACGGCGCAGTTTAGGGCGGAGTTTTCGGCCAGTTTGAACAGCAAAAGTCACGTGACCGAAGTTTTCCTTGGGGCTGACTGTATTATCATTCTCAATGCATGGCACTTTTTGATCCTTTCAATGTCTGTTCATATGACAGGGTGTCGCTGTTTACAGAGGGTCCGCCAGCAACACGCGGACAGTTTTTTATTCGAGCCGCCCACCATAGTAAACATAATTAAAAAGTTTGTCCGTCTGTCCCATACGGCTCCCCGATCATTGAACCAGGCGTTTCAAATGACAACAAACCAAACACCATAATCATGACTGCAGAAACTAATTGTAAGATAAAGGGAGCCATTTTGGCCCATCGCTCACATGGACTATCTTCTCGTTGCTGGCGGACCCTCTGTATATCACTCAGTGTGTGTGCTCGTGCAGTGAGCGACTCTACAGACGCGTAGCGGTACAAAAGATGGGCCCAAGGGCGCATGCAGTCTAGTTTTTGCCCATGAACCACGTGTACGTTCTGTGTTTTCACAAACACGTATAAATCAACTGTGCTCCTGCCTACAACACGTAGGAGGGTATTGACATGAGCTATACTGCAGTACACGAAAGACCTGCCTGTGTCTGTGTCTGTGTGTGCGTGTCTGTGTGTCTGTGTCTGTGTGTGTGTGTTTGTTTTTGCCGCGATGAAGCATCTGTGACAGCGCAATTATGCCATGGGATCGCACCGTGTGGACCTTGACAATTGGAGCGATTGTTTACTACGTTTGTGTTGTTCCTCGGATGAGGACTCTTCTTCCCATAGACACATGCGAGGTCCTGATGAAAGATGGTGCGCTGGCACAGCCATCAATCGAAGCAACGGTTTGGCAGCCGGATGGATGTGATTTACAACTCTACTCTCAAAAGTGAGACTTGCCGTGACTTCTTGAAAGATTTGTCTCAACATTTTTTTACGAGCTCTTTTTAGTGACTCCAAAAATTGTCTTCGGAAGATGAAGTCGCG
>LRSR01005804.1:0-23769 GCA_001579985.1 Hypsibius dujardini | reverse complement strand
TTTTAGTAAGACCAAACGATAGTCCAAATAGTCGAAATAAGGAGGAATCCTCCCGGACAGCGGATGAAGTAGAGTGCCCCAACACTGCATAGACCCCTCTTCCTCATTCTACATGTTTACAAGTTCGTATATCAAGAAATTGCAGTACATAACCAGCTCCAAAACTATTTGGTGCGCAAATTGATCAAATGACAAACAAATAAAGTGTTCCCTTCCGACATAGGTAGTTCATGTGGCATGGAAGTCGCAATAAAACACACTGTACTCGCCGCCTTCGGACAATTTCCCCCCACTTCGTGCGTTATGCCCGGGCAGTATATACTGAAAATGCTGTGTTTGTTGCGCGAAGCTAACGCGGCAGTACAGTAACTAAACATTTACAGTACTAAATCTTGGAGACCGAATGACCAACACGCCAACTGGAATCACAAAGGACTGTCGTCACGCAGAAGCGACGGACGATCCGAGGGAAGCACCACTCCCTTCCGGGCCATCACAAGCCGAATGGCTTCCTCAAGGTCAAGATTTGTTCCAAGCAAACCTTCCACCACTTTCTTAGCCCATTCAAAGTACGTTAGTACACGTTCCGGGCTCCATCCCTCTGGCGCGCAACGAAGTAAATCGCGGAGGTTATGAAGCTTGTCCGCTAGTTTGACCAGTTTAGCCTCGTACGACACAAATGGCGCTCGAGCAATCTGATGACGCTTCCGCTCATCGTAGGAAAGGGCTTTATTGTCGGTTACCTAGAACAAAAGGAAGCGATCAAGCACCTGTGGGAAAGCCGACCATCACTTCACCCTACTCCTAGAATGACTATCCGAAGCCTTCGCCAAAACCAGAATCAGGATGTACCTGAGTTCCAGTACAGATTAATGCAGAGTAGATTCTACAGAAGAGTAGGATCTGTAGTATGGACGATGACTGCATGTATCAATCAAGCTAAAAGCCTAATTGTCAATCAATCAGCTGCGTGCTAGTTGAATAAATAATCTCCATCTCATACCTCTTCAACTATTCTCCTTACGCTCGCGCCAAAGTGATTCTCAATTTCGTCCAGCGTCGTATTCGTATCTTCTACCGTATCGTGCAGCAAAGCACCCTGTAGACCCAAACAATTGGTTATTAGAACCTGCCAGAGACAGTCATAGGGTTTACTACACACGTGGCCAGATCATAGCGCTGACCGAGTTAAGCCCTTTATCTCGATCAATGCACCGTGCTGTACTCATCATCGAGCTAAATGACCTAACTCAGCCAGCGCCATAATATGGCCACGTGTGTAGTTCTCAATCTGAAGTTTTCAAGCATAACCAGTTAAGGGCCGTTTATAGTTTGGATCTTTTGTCTCATGAGAAGGTGCGTGACGTCATGCTCGCGTGCACATAGCTCTCTCGCGTTGTATCTCATGCAAGACGTGCAGCGGATCGCACATGAAAGTGATTTGCGTTGTATTTCACGTTGTACGCGTCACTATTTCGTCACGATCTTGTAATCTCACGCACAAATCCAAACTATAACAGCCCCTTTAATCAATCAAGCGATCACCAGTATAACCAAGAGTCGTCACTCACCTGCAAAACAGCTACATCGGTTACACCACCTTCTGACGCTAGAATATTGGCCACTCCAATGGGATGGTTAATGTACGGTGTCTTTTCCGGATCCTTCCGCCGCTGCGTGGAGTGCTTTAACGTCGCGAACTGAAGGGTCCGAAGTAAAAGGGCCAGATCATTGGGACTCTTCTCCAAAACTGCATGTCCACCGTTGAAATGACAAAAGTCAGGGCGATTCAACAGCGCATTCCTCTCCACTGCCGGTAATTTATAACAGCCTTCCTGTTCTTCCATGATGGCAATTTGGTATGAAACTTTAACTGGGAACGGCGAAGACGAACGTTTTGTGAGCGCAAAAAAATCAGAATGACTAACCGATCTCATCAGGGTTGGGCGCAAAATGAGTCACATCAGACGACCGCCCTTTTCTCCACCTATTCCGGTCTAAAGAGCTAATCAGATTAAGTGTTTCCGAAATCGTCCAATCAGGGCAGACCCACGCTATGTCGATTGGTTGAAAGCGTGCATAGAGGCGGGCCTGCCGCCGCTGTTCGGCCTGACTGCAGAACACGGGGATCAGCTGTTTCCCTGTGTGCGGTTCCCACTCAGGTCTAGCTCAGCTTGAGTAGTGGCCCTGCCTTTTATCGAACCGCAGAGGGGTGGCTGAAATTTCCATCATCCATTTCCCACGAGCTGTCAGCGTGTGTGCTCCTCCTTCGCCTTTTTGTGACGATCTGGTTTCCCAAACTCACTTTTCGCACTTCTTGATTCGAAAGACTTTAGAAGCGGACGGTCGCCGTGTCATGTAAGTAATAACTCATAAAGTTGCGTCCATTTTATTGTGCGGTCGGCATCTTTTTGCTTGCAATCTTCTCTTTTGATTACAGATTCCTAATTCTCCCAGGCACCAACCCACCAACCGTATGTGAGGATTTTGTTTTAGCATTTAATTTCGGGTTTGGTTGTTTAGATTTGAGTGCACTGTGTTATCACTTCAAAGTTCATATTTTAAGTATTTAAATTCTATTCGGTAAGCAGACTTGCAACATCATTTATTGAGTGATTGCTTGATCAGTTGATTGTCTTGTTGTGTTCGTTGTCTTACAGTGCATACTTTGATTGATTGATGGTTCTACCCCCACACCCTTCGAGAAGTTGAATTTTCCAGATTTGTCAACTTTGCCTGGTTTTTTTCTCGCAGACTACAATGGCTGCAGTTCCGGAACCCAATTCGAAATCTACCCTCGAGCATCTGTGCAACCTGGACATTGACACGCCACCGTCAGTCTTTCGTATGACCGGCATTGTCTGCACTCTCGGTGAGAAATTCGAATTACTTGCGGGAACCCGATCCCGAATTGCGGTGCCCTGAACACCAATAATATAAGTTTTAGTCTTTTCATTATTGCTGAAAACCTCCCTATTTTTTTGGTAGGACCGGCCTGCCGAACTGTGGCGATCCTACAAGACATGATGCGAGCAGGCATGAACATTGCCCGCCTGAATTTCTCTCACGGAACCCACGAGGTGAGACATTGGTCTAGGTCTGAGACCTCACTGCATTTTCCTTTACTTAATCAACAATGAACCGGTTGCCTGCAGCACGTGATGGGAACATGTCAGTTTGGTTGCCATTGTCGTGAGTCGATAATTAATTTGTTTACGTCATGATCTCTGATTCAGTAGTGTTCTGGGCGGCAATCTGGAGTATCTATCTATCTGTTTGTCTGCCTGTCTGTCTGTCTGTCTGTCTGTCTATCTATCTATCTACCTATCTATCTATCTATCTACCTATCTATCTGCCTGTCTGTCTGTCTGTCTGTTTGTCTGTCTGTCTGTTTGTCTGTCTGTTTGTCTGTCTGTTTGTTTGTCTGTTTTCTGTCTGTCTGCCTGTCTGTCTGTGGTGGTCTCTCGACCCAATAAATTGAGCTGCAGCAGCAGTTTCATTGTCTTCCTGAATTTGTGGCTTTACAAGGCTTCGGTTGATTCGCAGTACCACAGTGAAACTATCAAGATCGTCCGGGAAGCCAAGAGTGGATTGAAGGAGCACGCTCTGTTGGCCATCGCTCTCGACACCAAAGGACCCGAAATCCGTACCGGTGTCCTGGCCGGTGACGCTAACAAGGACATCATTCTCACCACTGGTCAGAAGATTCGCCTGACTACTGACGAAAGCTTCAAAGATAAGGTCTCCACTGAAATCGTCTATTTGGACTACAAGAACATGGTCAAGGTGGTCAAGCCTGGAAGCCGAGTCTTCATTGACGATGGACTCTTGTGCTTGGTGGTGAATGAGATCAGTGAGTTATCGTGTGCTTAACCGTCTTTGTTGTGGCATGCAGGCCACTACATATAGTGATAAAACAAGCCTTCCTCGGTGGTTGTTTGAATAGGCGGCGAGAACATTGAGTGCACCGTTGAGAACGGCGGCAAACTCGGAAGTCATAAGGGAGTGAACTTGCCGGGAACGCCGGTTGATCTGCCCGCGGTATCTGAACGCGACAAACTGGATCTCCGTTTTGCCGTGGCACAAGGGGTAATTTAATTCGACAGTTGGGGTCTGCTGGTCAGCAGACATTTAACTGGTATTGGTAATATTTATTTCACTTGCTAATGTAAATTTTTTAGTTGGATATGGTCTTTGCATCGTTCATTCGCGACGCTGCGGGTGTTCGAGAGATCCGTCAAATTCTCGGTGAGGACGGGAAGCACATCAAGATCATTTCTAAGATCGAGAATCACCAAGGAATTGTCAAGTAAGCTTGATAATTACTTGAAAGTAGAGTTCCGGATTGGTGTGTATGATATATACTATAATCAAAGTGGCTCTTTTACCCCTACCTGCGGTAAAATAGAACTCGGGGTGCTATTGAGCCCCATACGCAGCAAGTAGGGGTAAAGTAGCTGTAGCCTATATAATACTATATACTCTACTTACTATTTGTTTTTGCTCTGTAGCTTGAATGAGATCCTCGCTGAGAGTGATGGGTTGATGGTGGCTCGTGGAGATCTCGGTATTGAAATCCCGGCGGAAAAAGTCTTTTTGGCCCAGAAAATGATGATCGGTCGGTCTAACAAGCACGGCAAGCCCATCATTTGCGCGACACAGGTACGTTGCGAAGTAATAAAAATCGCTTATAACGGCCACACTGACGACTTACAGGGTTTGGGCGTGCCTGACGGTGTCAATACTCAAGGAGTCGTCCCTCCACCTTTTGTATAACTAATTTTTGTTCTTCAGATGTTGGAGAGCATGGTCGACAAGCCTCGTCCGACCCGCGCGGAAGTCAGTGACGTCGCCAACGCTGTGTTGGATGGCGCTGATTGCGTGATGTTGTCGGGAGAGACCGCCAAAGGACTGTACCCCGTGCAAGCAGTCAAGATGATGGCTTCGGTTAGTAGTTTGAAATTTGGATGATATCTTCTGAGAAGTCTGGTCATTTGTTGGGGGCTTGGTTTGCAGATCAGCCTGGAGGCGGAGAGTGCGATCTTTCATACCCGTTTCTTCGAGGAAATTCGGCAGACCATCCCGGTGCCGGCTTCAATCACAGTTACGGCTGCTGTCGCTGCGGTGGAGGCTTCTATTCGGTGCAGAGCAAAAGCCATTATTACATTGACTACATCGGGCGCGTAAGTCTGGCTTTCTATCTCCAGTTTACTATAGTAAGTTTAAGTGTTTCACGTTTTTGGGATTAGGTCTGCTGGAGCGATTGCCGTTTATCGACCCAAGTGCCCCATCTTCGCTGTCAGTCGATTCGAAGGAGTTTGCCGCAGTCTTCATCTATTCCGTGGCATTTATCCTGTTCATTACACCAGTAAGTCCAAAGTTGTATGTCTGTTTATATTGTGTTCTTCCTGACTGCCTATTGTCTACCGACATGTCCTGCCAAATATTACCGTGTGGGTGCATTGTATTTGTAAGTTTCACCTACCGGGCAGTATGCAAGGTATTAGTTGTATTTCTTTACGCATCTATTTCAGGCCGTTCTTTCTTGATTTTAGTGTAATCTAGCCACTGAAAGCGGAATATGCATTCATATTGTTCTTTTTCAGCGCCGAAAAATGACGACTGGTCCGCAGATGTGGACGGTCGCGTCAATGAAGGTATCAAGGTCGGCATCCGTCGGGGTGTCATCAAAGTGAACGACCCCATCGTCATTGTCACAGGATGGCAAAAGGGTTCGGGATTCACCAACACGATGCGGATTATCTTTGTACCGCAGTTCACCGAGAAGGAACTTCAAGAATAGATCTTACCTTGCTGTAGTAGTGCAGAGTGTGTTTGTGTTTTCGCCCAGTGGTGTCACGGGTGGGCTGCTGCTTTCCCATTTTTTCGCGTACTATGAAGTCAACCTACGGATATAGAGCACGTTCGACCCTCTCATCCCTAGAATTTGAACTGTTTTTGTTCATGTGAATGCTTTTAATTTAGTCTGGCGGGCATTGTGTCAAAAATTACCGGTATAATCGAAGCCAGCGGTTTTGCCAAATCGATTTTAAAGCGCAATGAAAAGGCGAGTATCATAATTCATTGCGGGAAGAGGATAAGATTTTAGCTACCCTTCAATTTTCAAAGATCTTGTAAACCGTGTTTTTCGGCAGAGTGACAACTACCGTAGTCACGCGAGCCTCACTGGAGCCTCGAGGGGACTCCGAATCCACCATTCCAATGGAAGTGGATATCGCTTGTGATGGGGTCCAATGGAGTCGAGCTTTTTGCACACGAAACGCAACGACCGCAGTTGTAGGGCGAAAATGACTGCACTTGCGGTGGGGCCAGTGCTAACAGCGGAGAATAATGCCCCTCTGGCTCGTACAGACTTCTCCGGTTACTAGTACAGTTTACTACAGAACTGCACGCAGCAACAAAGTGAACAAACTCTTGCTGCAATAAATGTTGGTCTTTCTCAGTCTTTTTTGAAGAATTTTCCGGTTTTCAAACTTTCTAACGGATCGGAACATCAATCATTTTGACCCTACAATTACTGACCGGTTACACGCAGTGGACGGGTGTATTTTTTTCACATCGTTGGATGTTTATTTGCGGCACACTGCTTCCGAAATTCCTGAAGCTTCTACGTACTAGTCAATGGATTCCCGCATAGAATTGGAGCGGAGGGGTAGAGAACCAGGATCGGTAAGTTGGGATAATTTTATACAACATGAGCGCACCATTTGGTAAAACATTGAAAAAATGAGCGACATTTTTTGGCTAGAAGTTTTTTTTTTATATTTGCCTTAAGGGATTTTGTTTTAATTACGGTGAATCGCGATCGCTAAATCGTTTTCTGGTCGTTTTGCCATAGCATCTGATCTGATTGTTTTCCGATTCGATCTGAAACATTTAAATACCTCATCGTATTGTGGTCTCTCAGGTCGCGAAGCTGTTTTTTAAATGACATAATTAAATCTTCGACACGAATTCTTGTGGGCATCACTGAAGTTGGTTAGTCCCGTGATATCAAGCAGTGTGAATGACCCTACGTAGGACTTCCTCCTACTGCTTTTTAATGCACACGATAGTGTGCATTAAAAAGCAGTAGGAGGAAGTTACGTTTAGCGCCAGGGTCCGAGTTTGATCGCAAGTCTCGTACGGTACATACGGTTTGTGTGCATCTTTGAACTCAGCGTCAACCATTGGCTAGAAGCGGAGGCTCGACCAATCAACTTCGGGATTTGGAAATTATTACTTACTGTTGTGGTTTTTAGATCTCACAACTGATCCTCGATAACTGCCGGCCGAATGACACGAATATAATCAGCGAGAAGTTGGCTTCTTATTCGGGACTCCATACTCTCAGCATGATCAACACTGGTCTGACTACACTGAAAGGGTTTCCACATTTGCCTCTGTTGAAAAAGGTACGGTAACCACCCTGGAACCACACGGTAACCATCCCGGAACCACACGGTAACCACCCCGGCACTTTCGGATGTGGAAAGATGTGGAGAATTTGGAGTAACATTCATCTTTGAATTTCCCTTTTTTTCCCTGTAAAGTTGGATGTCAGCGATAATAGGATAACGGGCGGATTAAACAACATTGCCGACTCCTGCCCGAATCTGGAAAACCTGAATCTTGGCGGCAACAGAATTAAAGATTACGAAACGCTTGAACCGCTGGTAAGAGTTGTTCTGAAAAAAGCTGGAAACCTGGTGCTTGATGGTCATTTAGTGCTATTAGGAGAGCAAGTTGAGTTTCTGCTTCGTCGTTGCCCGTAATTGTGTACCGCGTGTCAGTCTGTTCTGGGCGTTCTCTGAGCGTGCTCGTGTATGAAAGTTATATTTCATGCAACTAGCTCACGACGTTTGGAAAACGGCTTTTTTCATTACAGAAAAATTTGAAAGAGCTGAAACATCTTGACCTGTACAACAGTAGCATCACACAAGCCGATGACTATCGGGATAAAATCTTCCTCCTCTTGCCCCAGCTGAACGACCTGGATGGGTACGATCGCGATAAAAAGGAAGTGTTTGACGAGGACGACGAGGAAGACTTTGCCGAGGGGGAGGAAGAGGATGAGGATGATTCTGACGAATCGGATGGGGAACAGGAGAACGGAGACGGCGAGTCGGACAGCAACGATGTTACCAATGTAACGAACGGTCATGACGAAGACGAAGACGAGTCTGAGGAGGAGGAGGACATGGACGAAACCAACGATTCCGACGGAGACGACGATGACCCCATTGAAGTAGCTCCAGCGGTGGGTAGATAATGGTTCTGTCTTGTGTATTGTTCGACAAAAATCGGTCTATTCCATAGACGGTCTAAGTACACCATCTGTTTTTCAATTTGCAGGAAATTCCCTTGGTGGACCTCACCAGAGTTTCGAATCCTCTACAATCAGAGGACGATGACGATGATGAGGAAGAAGATGACGAAAATGAGGAGGAGGAAAACGGTGGAGATGATGACGACGACGACGATGATGATGATGGAGGTGGTGAGAATGAACACGACGAGGTCGATGACGAGGAGGAGGACGAGGATGAAGAAAACGATGGCGAAGCAGAGGAAGACGTTCAAATATCACTCGCAGGTATAATTTTCACGGCCCTTGTTTTTTTGCTGGAAAATCCAAAATTTAACAGGACTGAGCGACTGCTTCCGTGCTTTCTCTTTACCATTCATTATATGTGTGTGTTTTCACAGAGGAATTACCGCTTCCTGAGCAGCGCGGCCAAAAGCGGACCCACTCTGACGACGAGGAAGAGGGGGACGGGGGTGACGACGAAGTCGTCGTATAGAAAAAATACCGCCATTCGCCTTATACAGCGTCTTCGATAGCATTAAAACAAAGATAAAATTGTTAAAGCTTTTTCGTATGTTTTTGTCGGGGAATGGAGATTTTACGTGCACAAACTTTGAAAGTAACCATGTTGCGGAAGCGTTCATTTGAACGGTGATTCTCCGTAGCTTCCGTTCTGTATTATTGAGTAGTATCCCCTTTTCACTTGACCTCCTTTTCGATGTCCTCCTCTTTGTTGTGGGCGTGTTTTGAGCTGCAGTTCTCTTTTGACTCGTTTTCTTTTGCTGCAAACTTTAACGTCTTAGTTCCGTTTACGTATTTTGACACATGGATCATATTCTTGTCTCTCGGTACGAAGGTATTTGATTCGGACGTGTGTGCTTCCTTAAGTAAATCAAATCAAATTTTCCCTAAATGTATCATGAAGTAAGAGAAATCTTCCGTGCCAGCATCATCAGCCACCAAGGTTACCTATCTTATTGATAAGTCCCTGCCTCAACGTTTACATTACTCAGCCAAGGTAACCCAAGAATATAGTCATAGGCTAGACAAATAATAAAGCAATAATACGAGGGGCAAACTGAAAGTAATGTCACCCCATTTTTTAAAAATTACTGGTAATTACTAATTGCAAATTTATTTCATCTTCCTTCGAAGAAGTCCCCTCCAAACTGAATGAACTTTTCACATCGTGAAAGCCAAGCTCGAAAGACGGGTGAAAATCCATTCTTGGAGAGCTCCTGGAGGCGGCAGTGCACGGCTGCATCGAGTTCCTTTTCCGTGTCGAACAGCTTCCCACGCAAACATTCTTTCAGTTTAGGAAATAAATAAAAATCACATGGTGAGAGGTCGGGCGAGTACGGGGGGTGCGGCAAAAGTTTGAGCCCTTCTTGCTGCAGAAAATCGGTGGTCAAGCTGCAGGTGTGGCTGCTGGCGTTATCGTGGTGCAGTTGCAGGCCTCGAAGTCCAGTCTTTCCTCGTTTTTTTTCTCAGTTTCCGCACGAGCTTCTTCAAGCAGGTTTTCACGTAATAAGCAGCATTGATGGTCCTCCTGCCTTGTGTGGGAACGAGCTTCGAAATGGAGACCACTCCGGAAGAATTAAAGAAAACAATGAAGATAGTCTTGCGCACGCTTCGAGAACGTCGCACTTTCAGTGGCCTTGGATCTGTTTTCTTGACCCATTCCATCGATTGACGTTTTGTAAGCGGATCATAGTAATACCCCTACATCTCATCACCTGTTACGATCTCTTTCAACCGTCGTTTGTCCTCTCCGCCGAAGTCGTTGATTAAATTTTGGCAGAAAACTAACCGGGCTTGCTTTTGGTCCGCCGTGAGCGTGTGAGGGACCCATCAAGAGCAGATTTTTTTCATGCTCAACTCCCACTTCAAAATGGCTGTACACTGTGACGAACCGATGTCCACGGCATGGCGTATCTGGGCGTATGAAGCATGGGGATGAGCTATAACGAAATCACGGACGGCAATACTTTTTTCAGGAGTTACAGCTGTCGGGCGTCTTCCAGTGCGAGGTAAATCTTCCAGCACGCTTCTCCCAGCACGCAGATCAGAAAACTACCGCTGAATGGTGCGTTTGGATGGAATAGATTCTCCTGCGAAAGTTTTCTGCAGGCGGACTAGGCATTGGCTAGGTGTGAGGCCATTTTTAAAGTCATGGAAGACAGATGCTCGAAGAGCAGAAGTGCATTTAACTATGGTGAGGCTCGTGAATAAAGTGAGCTGCTGAAAGTAGCCTGTGCCCGCTCATCTGTCTCGCCTCTCTCCTGCCACTCGCTGCCCTACTTATTTTTTATCTAGGTCGTCTGTCTCTCCTCTGTCTTTCTGTATGAGCAGAATTTCAATACCTGCTCTAAGCTCATTTTAAAAAGGGGGGGTGACATTACTTTCAGTTTGCCCCTCGTAAGACAATAATAAAGTATTTCTGGGGAAAGACCGCTGAAAAACGCAAAGTTCACTGAGAAACTCGTAATTTAGAGTCCTCTGCGCGAGACTTTAGCAAAGCCGCAATGTAAAATTCACCGGCACGGTAAGAGGAGCGCACTAAAGGTCCGCTGGCCGCGTAGACGAACCCAAGTTTCTTGCCCACATCCCCCCAGTATTCAAACTTTTCCGGAGTGACGTATTCCACAACCTGACAAAGAGAAAGAGTCCATCACTCAAATACACTGAATCAATCGCTGATATCAGACGTAACAAAACCAGGAAACAAAAGGGGCGGGTAAATGGAGTTGCCCTACGAACACGGTACGAGTCCCCACCACTGGGAGCTGCGTTTTGGACTCAAACAGTACAGTAAGAGGAGACAGCATGCAACAATAACTTCAGATAGTACGACTAAATTGTAGCAACCGGGATAGGTTTGAACTCTTACAGAGTACCGACCTTGAGATGACGTTTCGTTGGCTGCATGTACTGGCCTAGCGTCACACAGTCAACATCGGCTTCTCGCAGATCTATCAAACCAGCACATCGTTACCAGACTCTTTCAACCGAATGGGTTTTGCACGTTCCAAATATCACCTTGCATAGTTTTCAGGATTTCTGCATCAGTTTCACCATGACCGAGCATTATCGAGCTTTTGGTGAGTAACGAGGGTTTGGTCCTTTTGGCTTGTCGCAAGACTGCCAGAGACTGTTTATATCCTGCCCTTGGATCTCTTACAAATCTGCCAAGAAAAAAATTTACTATGAGATTAGCTCAAAACTTATAGAACCGGCCCCAACAATACTTCTGCAGTCTCTCCACAGTCTCGATGTTGTGCGCATAGACTTCCAACCCGGAAACCGCCACAGTGGCCGGACCATTCAGGTCGCCGCGAAAATCCCCCGTCAAGCACTCCACGAGAAGGGAAGGATTCCTAGTAGAAGAGAGAAAAAAGGTTGTTGCTGACACCGGTTCACATTCATCCGTAGCAACTCCAATCTGCCCGCGACCATGCGACAGTGTCAATAATCTGCTTTCCACCAGCCATCAACCAGCATCGTACGTGAATTTTGCTATCAAACTCACCGTTTCTTTATCTCCATTATTGTTGCCGCCAAATGTGCCGCACCTCCATCAGGAAGATCTACAGTCGATCGAAAAGAGCTTCGTGTACAGACCCTCGGTCACCGAAGTCGAAGAAAGGTGAAAAAAAGACTGACCGTCTCGATCGACCGTGGTCAAAACGACGTAATCCAGACCCCAATCTGCAAGCGCTTTCGCCGTGTTTATCGGCTCATTCGGATCAGGAGGTGGCGGATTTCTGGACGTTTTCACCGAGCAAAACTTGCAGCCCCTCGTACATGTATCTCCAAGGAGCTAAAAAGCATAAAAAACAAAATGCTTAGGTCTGGCCGCCAGCAGGGCCACCGGAAGCAATACAACAATCAATCGGTTCATCCTATGATTCAATCATTACCAAATGTAAATACAACTATCAATCAGTTCATCCGATGGTTCAATTAGTACCGGAAGCAATACAACAATCAATCACTTCATCCCATGGTTCAATCAATACCTAATGTAAATACAACAATCAATCACTTCATCCTACGGTTTAATCAATACCGGAAGCAATACAACAATCAATCACTTCATCCTATGGTTCAATCAATACCATAATTGTCGCAGTGGCAGTGCCCGATTCGCCTCCTCCCCAGCATTCACCTATATTGGGACATCTTGCTTCCTCGCAGACCTATAATACGAAATTTAAGCTTTACTTAAGTAAACCATAAACTGGCAGTGAATAGAGAAGAGTACAAACCGTATTGAGTTTCAACTCCCTCAACGATGTCTTCAATTTATTATAGTTTTTTCCGCCTGGAATCTTTGTTTTCAACCAAGGCGGCAAACGGAGTCTCTCATCCTCACCCTCCTCCCGCTTAAGCTTGCCTGTGTATGACAAGGAGGCCGGCAGGGGAGCAGGCGGAATGTCTCCACTAATGAAGTCGCCCAAACGAGGTCCATTGGACATTCGCTCTTTCAGATCTACGAGTGCCGATCCGAATCGCTTTCCCACACAAGCCTGCAACTGATATTATTCAGCACAGCGACATTTAAACGATAATAGGAGGATATCTAAATCCATATTTGAATACAGAGTGTCTCTAACGTAAAAACATCAGCCTAATCAAACAACCTACCGAACTAACACATGACGACTTTCGTACTGGTTGCGGGATCAATCAATCAGTTCATCAATCAACTGGCATAAATTACGCTGGTATTACCTCAAAACTTTGCGTAACATTCCGGTGACACAGAGTACCCCGTGAGGAGATCCGGTTCAGCATGGTGGGTGGATAACGATCCAATACAAACGAAAAATTTATTTACTATTTATTGCAATGATGGATCAGAAAGATCTGCAAGCCTGCCTTAAGATAGCGAATTATTTTACACTTGTGGCAGCAATTTTGTCCGAACCGAGTTCGAGCCGCCTGATTTCGCTGGCGCTATAGCTCGAACTCGGTTCGAGCAAGATTGCTATGGCTCGAACTCGGTTCGAGCAAGATTGATGCCACATGTGTACAGAGTAACATCAGCAGCTGATATTTTACGTCATACTTGAAACCACGCCTTTTCAGTCTAAAAAGGAACGCCTCTTCTTGTCCGGGGTCCTCAGCTTCACCAACAAACGTCAGCGAACCCCCTTAATTGAGAAATACATAAACATCCTTTCCATTCCAGCCAGACACGTCATTTTCGTCTCCCGCTGCAATTTTCTGGACATTACATCCCTCATTTTTTTGCCAAAAATATATATATTTAGCAACTTTGTTCTTATCTGCGGAAATTTGGCTGGTCATTGAAAAGAATCTCTCGCTTGCTGGGTGTGTATGGTATCATCCGACTCCATCCATTTTTGTTGGTAAGATTTCTCCTTTTTTTCTGCCGCTTGTTGAATTAGGAGATTTGAGTCTAGGAAACTAGACTCATACTTTTACTATAGGTTCGTGGACGAAGCACTCTGTCTGCAATGAAGGATAGTTTTGCGTCGTCTGTCTTTCCTATCCTCCTCGCGTTCATCTTCAGCGTTTTCCCCGTTTTGGGAGTGGAGTTGACGTTTGAGCTGCAAGACAGAGATACGCAATGCTTTTTTGAGGAGATCACGAAGGGCGACAAGAGCACTGTCGAATTTCAGGCATGTCGGTGCTGATTTGTTCATGGTCGCCTCTGCGTATCGGGCTCATTCTAATTGTACTGATCCATTGATTGATCGATAGTTTTCGAAATAGAGAGAATAGTGATATTAACGATTGATTGATTGATCAATTGATACGATACTGTAAATATTGATTGATGGATTACCGGCAGTTGAACTAATACTGTGTGTCCACTGTATTCCAGTCCGGTGCACTATTACCGTTCTGTCACGTGGAAATGCATTCAGCTTCAGCGTGTCTCTTCTAATCGTTGATTTTCTTTCCTTTCTTGTAGGTTGTGACTGGTGGCCATTATGACATTGACTGTACGATCATTGATCCGGCTGGGAAGGAAGTCTATAAAGGTGTGAAGAAGGAGTACGACAGCCACGTTTTCACCGCAGAACTCAACGGGGCCTACCAGGTGTGCTTCGGCAACGAATTCAGCACATTCAGTCACAAACTGGTTTATATGGACTGGTACGTCGGCGATGAGCACCCCTTCCGGAATCCCATGAAGGGCGACACTGTCCTCACCCAGGTTAGTTTTTTTTGTCTGACCCAAAGCTCTACATGTGTCGTTTCTCACTCATGATTACTGCCTACTGGCATGGTGGCGTCTCACTTGTCAGCGAATCTTTTCAGACTAATTGTTTAGCAGTGTTCCTTGTCTGATCACGTCATTCCCAAGCCTCGTCTGTACGGTGTTTTGCTTGTTGATTACTTTCCTTGCATTCCATCATCTGCCTGAAGTGGCTGTCTGACTGCCTGAAGTGGCTGTCTGACTGCCTGCGCAAACGTAGTTTTGATTTCAGTTACTCGACCAGCCGGTGTCTGGCCATTTAGTGCTGGGTTTTGTGACTTATTAGGAGTGTTTTACTGTTGCGCGCTTGTATTCTTTGTGATTATTGGTGCTTCACGGTTTGCGCGTTGCGTATTTATCCTTCTCGTCCTCGTAATTGCATTCAGTTTTCAGTTTCCCCCCCCCCGCAGCTGATAGCCAAACTGATCAGTATTTCTGCTTGTCTCTCCCTTGTCTAGTTGGAAACGTCCGCCGAAGTAATTCAGAATAATCTCCGGGAAGTTGAAGACGCCCTGACCCACCGGCGGCTGCGTGAAGCTCAGGACCGGAAGTTTGCGGAGGATCTAAATGAATCGACTACGTACTGGTCTATCGGACAGTCGTTTTTCATGCTTCTTTGTGGGCTCGGACAAATATGGGCATTGAAGTCCTTTTTCACAGATAAGACCAAAACACATGCTTAATCGGTTCAGAGGCGCAATTACTCGCAACAGATTCTTTTAAAACTCCAAGCTTTTTTCCGACTTCTGTTTTGAAGTCTGCTATATTTTATTAAGCACTAATGATGCACAACTAAAAAACATGCTCGGCCCCATCCCATCACCGGTAAGCAGACAATTACCACGGAACGAGTCCCAAAAAGCAATACTCTAGCAAGCAAATGCAACAATCAAGAGACAAATGGACGCTCATTTATGTGATGACAGTAGGCGCCTTCCGACCGGTGAATTCTTGCAGCTTAGACAGCTGAAGTGCGACATTTATCAAGGGCTTCAAGATGACTTGAGCGTCCATTTTCTGCTTAACCAAGTCTGGTTCGTAGCAGTCCCCGTAAAGACGAATTGTCGATCCGGTACTGCCGGTGCCGCTGATGCGGAAGACAATGCGTGAGCCATCTACAAACAAGATGCGAATTCCCTGCAAAGAAACAACATATTTGCAGTCGTTTTCGATCCTGGGTGGCCGATTCTGAATTGTTGTTCTGCCGGTTGACCTATCCGTCGTCCTCATACTAACTATACCTGATTCTCGGCCAATGAGTTATCCACCGGGTCTTTGTAGGAAAAGTTGTCGGCTTTCGAAATTTTGAAGGTTCGTCCACCGTCCAAAAATTCTTTTCCAACAGTGTCAGGAGCATTCAGCAGGTTCGTCAGCTGCTCCATCATCTTCTTTGCAGCGGCATCCTCGCAGTTTTCGTAATCATATCTGTACGAAGAAAGGAATTTCTAGAATAAGTTACCACTATACCACTAGAGTGTGAGTGAGTGCCCGTCGTACTGTAGTTTCGGTTCAATTCAAACCTGGTGAAAAAGTTGCGTCCGTATTTCTCCCAATGCTTCGTCACGAGTTGCTCCACACTGATGTCAGGTTGCGCGGCCAGAATTTGAAGCCACGCCAGAGCAGTCCAGACGCCATCTTTCTCCCTGCAACAAACATTAATACTCTAACGCAGTTTAGCAGACAGACATAGACAGACAGAGAGACAGACCGAGACAAACAGACAAACAGACAGCAGAAACAGACCTTAGAGACAGATAGAGAGACAGACCGAGACAGACCGAGACAAACAGACAAACAGACAAACAGACAGCAGAAACAGATCTTAGAGACAGACAGAGAGACAGACCGAGACAAACAGACAAACAGACAGCAGAAACAGACCTTAGAGACAGACACACAGACCCATCAACACGTGCAGACAGGCTGACAGGCAGAGTTCCGGCAGAACCTGAGGATAATTACGCAGACAGACATATAGACAATCACCTACCGAATATGATCCGAGCCGGTTCCAAAGCTCTCTTCGCCACACAAGGAGAGCCGATTAGCATCCATCAGGTTACCGAAGTACTTCCAGCCCGTTGGTACTTCGAAGAATTCCTTTCCCATTTCCTTAGCAACACTGAGTTAAGGAACACAATAAAGCGATTGAAAAACTTTCTATCAGACGAAGGAAAAATGGCTTACCGGTCAATCGCGCCGGCAGTCGGCATGCTGCGCGCGAATCCCTTAACTCCATTCTGCTTGAAGTAAGGAATTAGATTGGACTGGGCAGCAATCACGGCGAGTGAATCTGAGGGGGTGACGAAGAATCCATTTTTGCCCAGAATCATGTTTCGATCCTACGAATAAAAAGGAATATGAGCACCCGTAATTGGACCGAGGAATGGAAATATCGCCATTTTTGCATTTAAAACCTGGAATTGCCACTAACCCCATCTCCGTCAAAGGCCGCACCAAAGTCGTGCTTTCCCTCCTTCATCACCGAGACGAGTTTGTGAGCATAAGTCAGGTTAGGGTCGGGATGCTCCCCGCCGAAATCGGGCAAGGGAGTGGCATTCAAAGCACTGTCATTGGAAGCTCCCAGTTCTTCGCAGAAGATCTTCTTCACATACGGCCCGGTTACTATCAAGAAAAGATCCGTTTGAATTTGAATAATGCACAAAACCCACTGGCTGTAAATATACTCTTGGAAACTACATTTCTTTTTGTTTCTCGTTGCAGGACCTGCCTTGCATGTCAGCCTTGCTTATCTGAATTCTAAATGTCTGTCTGTCTGTCTGTCTCTCTGTCTCTCTGTCTCTCTGTCTGTCTCTCTGTCTCTCTGTCTCTCTGTCTCTCTGTCTCTCTCTCTGTCTCTCTCTCTGTCTCTCTGTCTCTCTGTCTCTGTCTCTCTCTCTCTCTCTCTCTCTCTCTCTGTCTCTCTGTCTACCTGCCTGCCTGCCTGCCTGCCTGTAGAATTATAACATGTATCGGAGACGGAAAGTACTAATAATTACTAAAGTACTAATAATACTAATAATTTCTAGTGGAAAATACCTCCGTGAAGGGAGTCGAAGACAACATTGAAGGGTTTCTTGTGCGGCGCCTGACCGGCAATGAGCTTTTTGATGGCGTCAAAGTCGAAAATCTGCTTCATCAGCAAGACATAATCCGTCACCGAATCGATAATCTCCACCTCAAACGCATTCCCTTCGACCACAAACTTCTGCAGACCAAGCTTTTCCAAGTCAATTTTGAGGTTGGGAACCGTCCGATATTCCGTAATGGATTTGGTCAGCTCGAAGATTTTGTTAGTGAATCCATCGGGCGCCGGTCCTGCAAGAGCAAACAGTCAGGTTGAACTTTACATACAGCGACAGCGATCGGCCAGGAAAACGACGAGTAGGAATTCCAAGAAATCATCAGTCGATCTAATGACGTATCCAATCCTAATATTAAAGTTGCAAACTCGCAATCATGCCCAAGCAAGTCATATGCAAACATAACGATACAAACATTGTTAGACAGTCATTGTCAAATTATAGTTTCGCTCTAGTCTAGCATCTTCAATAAGATTGATAAGACTTCTCAGAATTAAATCAATCAATCAAACGCGCCTCCGTTGGAGATGTTGTATTTGATTCCGAAATCGGCGTCCGGTCCGCCGGGATTGTGCGATGCGGTCAGAATAATTCCTCCCAATGCCGTGTTTTTGCGAATCAAATGCGATACTGCCGGGGTGGAGAAAATTCCCCTTTGCCCGATTAGCAATTTCCCAACCTGCAACGATCAACAACGGTGCACAGTTTCAGTGTGCATAACTGTGACAGGGAGACAGCGTAGTTGAAGAACACTCCCAATCCACGGCCACTCAATCGTGCAATCAACCGTCACTCAATCGTGCAATCAACCGTATTCCATCACACAAGAGATTAAAGGATTCCAGTGAACGAAAATTAAGGCGAAAAAGCAGAATGATCGAATCTAGATTGAACGTTGGAGCTGGCACAGAGAAACGCGTCAACCAAAACCCTTCAAACTGAGTTGACTGAATGGCGCCTCGAATGGGAATAAAGGAAAAAATTCAATTGTAAGAAGCTCAACGCCGAAAAGCAAAATTATCATTAAATCAACTGAGTGTTCCTGTGGTAAAATGGCCAAACGCACCTTGTGCGCAGCAGACATGCGTGCGATAATTTGCACTGCTTCCGGGCAGAAGAAGCGACCGTCTCCCCCGACCACCAGCACCGATTTCTCCAGTTTGTCGACGGACGCCACGGCCGCGAGGATGGCATGGACAAAGTTTTCGGTGTAATTGGGCTTCTGGAATTCTTTGACAGTTTTACGGAGCCCGCTCGTGCCGGGTTTTTGGCCCTCGAACGGTTTGGTTGGGACCGTGACGATTTTGAGCGCCTCCGCCATTGCGAATCGGGCGGTTTAATTGTAATACTACAGAAATGGAGGAGAAAGTGCAGAAAACAGGAAGGCTGAGAGTGAAGAGGGCAGGAAGGGCGACCTACAGGAAATGTTGGGATACAGCGATGGCCTTGACAACAGTCAACAGCAGCAACTGCAGAAATACTTTCAGTTTGGATTTCTCTCACTGATTACGAACAGCTGATTTGCGGCACTCGTACTGTGCGGACGTACAGTACACTGCTGCAGCGAATGTGGGGCGTAGTACAACTGTACTGAAGGAAACCACACCCACTTCCGGTTGACGTCATCACCTAGTGCTATGCTCCGCTGTTTTAATAGTCAGCAGTATCAGAACGGGTAATAATACAGCCCTGGCTACAATACCGTACATACACTGGACTCTTAGCTACCGCCCGGGTGTTTTCAAAGAAATTTACGAAGTATCGTTGCCATCATGTTTGTGCGCACATGCAGGACACTTTTCCCGAAAATATCGGTTGATTGAATCGGCACGGAGAAAAATGTCCAGATTTTCCTTCGAAAGGTGGCGCGACTCTTAATTTTAAGTAAACCAGGTTACAAACATGTATGCCTATGTTGTCCACTGTCGCGCACAAGTGTGAGTGGACTCCCCCGTTAGAACTAAATGAGATGGACTAGTAAAAATACGCGCTCTTCGATGGATTTAGAATAGAGCGCCTCCTCCTCTTGACTATGTCAGGCGTAGGATATCAATTACGGTACCTGAAGCATCCTGTGATTGATTGTTGATTGACGAGTGCAGTAGCCACTGCCCTTCTTTCTTCAGAGCTGAAGAAAGCTATTTCTGCGTGAGCTATGTGAAAGCACATTTCGCTCTCACAAGACACACCGCGACCATTCTCTCTCTCTCTTCTCTCTGATATCCGACAGAAAAGAGAGAGAGAGTACACTGCCGCAACCGCACTGGTCGACCAGTGACCATTGTTCACAGGCGTGAGCAGGCTTTGAGCCAGGGCGATTCTTCCGGGATCAGACAGGCAGAGTGAGAGAGTGTACGAGGTAAAACTCCCAATGCCGCGCAAGTTTTGATTTGGCATAAATGCTGCGCACGCCAGGGTAAACAGGGCAAAATTCGTGACGTTATCAATCAAAACAGCCACAAGATTTCTTTTTCGTTTTCCATTTTTAAAAACTTAATTTTTATTTTTTTGTCAAAATTATTATCACATGTGTTTGTCCAGTTTATTGCTGATTTTCGAACTCAAATATCGACAAACAATAACAGAAATGTGTGCGAACGCGACATTTATATCAATTCCAAACTTGCGCAGCATTAAGAGTTTTGCTTCGTACGCAAATTGATGAGTAGTCCATGTATGCGCTGTGTGTGAGAGAGGGTTATGTGTGACAGAGGAAACAACAGTGGTGACTTGTGGGACCGGGTAGACGCCTCCCTCTCCCTCAAATTGATGAGTCCATGTATGCGCTGTGTGTGAGAGAGGGTTATGTGTGACAGAGGAAACAACAGTGGTGACTTGTGTGACCGGGTAGACGCCTCCCTCTCTCTGTCCACAAGACTGCACCTCATAGGCTTTTTCATCGCACTAAATTTTTTTCGTATACTTTGTGTGGTGCAAATTTGACAGCTCTGTGCAATTCTAGAGAGCCTTGCTATAACAGTAAGCGACTGGTATGTGGTACAGTATAGCAGCGGCTCGGACCGGAACGACCCGGTCGGCACTGAAGCATCGACCGTCCGCGAATAGAATAAGATTCGCTGGAGCGTAACCAGACAGGGGGAATCGGTAAACGAGCGGGCACAGTACGTGCGGACAACGCGAGAAAGAGCCGGATAAAACCTTGCTTTTTAACCATAGAGTACCTGAATAACTGATCAACGAAGAGCCGCTTCAGTTATTCTATGCTTTAACATTCGAGAGACGCCACTTGCCCTCATCCCAAAAGGCATTCACTCTCTCAAGGTAATACGGTAGTAATATTGAAAAGACCGATTGTCCTGCTTGCCCTTATTATTCGCAACCTTAGTAAAATCCACGCGCTGCAATTCCAATCTTATCAGTAGAATCGATGTATCTTATGTTTTCCTAAGGGTTTCGATCTGTCTTGCATGCTTTGCATCTCAACTTTCGGGCAAGAAAACATTTTCAATCAGATCTGGACTAATTAATTGGGCAACTGTCCTCATAATTATAGCGATAAATGTTTTATATAGATATACATCTAGACGGACCAGGAGATCTAAGGTCGCGCGGCTTTCGCATACGCGTCCCTACACAAATAGACAAGAACATTGACAAAAGAAGGAGAGAGGGGGTGGGGTTAATAAAAAAATGGAATCAGCAGCAGTTACAATACAGAAAAATGAACGCCACAAGGACAGGCACAAACGATTCAGCAAAACAGGAACATTAATGTCATGGAATAGTTCTCAAGAGAGGAACAAAAAAAAAGGTTAAAAAGCCAAGAGTGTGTACTTCGACATAAGAAGAGTGTTAGTAGAGGGAACAAACAAACAAAAAAATATTAAAGACGGCAGTATGTCGGTAGCGGTCAGATGAGCAAGGACAACAGCAACGACCGACGAATCCGCGATAGAAATTGACCAGCAATCCTAGCTACACACTGATGGAGGTCAGCATATGGATCCGTTGCGGTCGGATGGACAAAAAAACGACAAAAGAACAAAAAACCAAGACGAGGAGATTGTCCGGTTCCAAATGACTGAGCCGCACGAAGTGACGCATAATAGTCGCGAAAACTGAAGGGTCTACGCGAGGATCAGCATCAATCCGGTCAGTCAGCCACAAGAGCATAGAGATGGGTGGGTGGTAGGCGGGTCAGGTCAAGGGTTCGCACACAGATACGAGAAGCCGACGAAGAGACGAGGTAAGAAGAGGGTAGGAAGTGTTTGTGTGGTCACCAAACGTCGCTTTGGCGGGCAGGAAAATAGCGGTCGTTGTGTTGGGTATGGGGGCTAAGATGTCGTACAAAGATGGCAGATATAATGATGATGAATGGTGTTAGCGGCAGGCATGTGACCTGTTTAGCAGCCACCGCTGTCGCCTCCTGAAACAATAGACAGACATGTCGAGTAAAAATACACTTCCGCTTCTCGCGCGAGCGAGCAGAAATCAATCAAGACTCATCCGCGGTGAGACCCAACCGACATACCGCCGAGTCCGCCACCTAGAAACGGATGAAATAAGGTTATGGACTAGTTGGGTGGTGGAAAAGCGGGTTAAAAATTAGGGCACTCAGTGTACTTACTTTTCGATTAACACGATTAACGACGACCGTATCCACCACCGCCACCTATAAACGGGAGTAAGAGAAATTGAGCATTTTCCAAGAGATTTGAGGTTGCTGTTATACACATGTGTAATAACGAACCTCCGTATCCACCGCCACCGCCGCCACCGCCCAGACCGCCGCCACCGGCACCGCCGATACCGAATCCGTATCCCTTGTTGTAGCCGAAGCTGCTGGGGTACCAGATCCACCACGGCACGGGGATGTACCTTCTGTATCCGTAACCATAACCGCTAGAGTATCCGAAGGGGAAGCTAAAGAGATCACCGATTCCACCGCTGGATGAGGAACCACCACCGTAGCCAGAGGCAGAGGAACCGTAGCTGCTGGATCCCTGGTTGTTGCTAGAGCCGTAACTGGAGCCGTAGCTGGGTGCTTGGGTGGGTGCCGAGGTCGAGTATGAGTCCTGAGCGTACACTACACGGGAGAAGCATAATTGAGTAATATATTTTACGTCTTCCATAAATTGATCTTAAATTGACGTTTTTGTAATGGTTTTCACGTGGTTGTGGCATTGGTCCAGTTAAAAAAAACGTAACTGTAGAGTTTTGAATAAAATTGTTGGACTTCCAAGCTCACAAGGCATCAACGGACCTGCTAATGCTCAAATTAAAATAATTTGTATTTAATCAAAGACTTTGTAGGTCTTTCATTTTTATTGCCAGGGATCAGCAGTAAATCTTTCCGACAACCATAAAAAATCATTTGACGCTATTTTATGTGCAGTAATATAATCATCACTTTTACATCACTTTTACATCACTTTTACAGTCTGTATGAGATTCAAGCAAATTGTGTGAGCATGCAATTTGCGCCTGTTAAAAATTTCGGGAAAGAATATCTCTTGACAAAATCTATGGGATTGTAGAAGGGAAATCGGTCACTTACCGGTTACGGCAACGCCCATAAGGACGGCCAATACGAGGAGCCTATTCATCCTAAAGTCCGTCCAGCGACCGTCGGTAGTTCGATGGTCGGGCACTTGTTGAAAACCTTAATCCGAGAGCAGGTGTGTTGCCGAATGGTAGACTAATTTCCGAATTTCGCCGACCAGAGAGCATATATACGAGGGCACGGAATCGTGGTACTGGGCCGCGGGGTGGATTGCAAAGAAGCGTTACCCTTTACTTAGCAGTTCAGACAAGACGGACAGCGCGAGAGATGAGATGAGAGATGATGAAGAAGAAGAAGCCGGAGCAAAAGAAAAAACACACCACGAGAAGGGTGGGTGAGTGAAGGTGTCATTAGTAATCAGCATACCGTTACTGACAGATGGTGCCGCGAACGACCGAAGACCATTGTTCTTCATCTAACGCCGTTGTTGGAATCCGCTCGGATGACGGTGGGCCGCTATGTGTGTGTGTGTGTGTGTCTGTGTGTATCGGTTGCAATGCACTGCTAACCACGCCACCATGCGCCAATTATACAGGATCAGTTTGAGTGAGTGGTGTTGGTTGGTGGTGGGTGAGTTTGAGTGAATGTCCGTGCCGGCGTGCTGGATTTCAGCCGGCACTGT
>LRSR01005800.1:0-28239 GCA_001579985.1 Hypsibius dujardini | reverse complement strand
ACAGACAGACAGACAGACAGACAGACAGACAGACAGACAGACAGACAGACAGACAGACAGACGGACAGACAGACAGACAGACAGACACTGTACTTTAGCATCCTCCATCCATGGCAATTCCGTTACACCCAACGCTTGAAAAAACTCTTGAGGTTCTTTGCGCTGATTGAAGACCAATATTTCGCTCAATCCTTTGCGTTCAATTTTGTTCACCTTCTCTGCCAGTAATCTACGGCAGGGAAACAGAGCTACCGAAACACTCTTCTGTGCAGTGATGGATGGGATAAGTCACTGACCTGACTTTCGAACGAGTGATGTTCTTGGACTTTAGACCAATCCAAACGTACAATTTCTTTCCCGCATCCAGAAAGAACACGTAGTGCGGATCCAGACTACGCGGCGACACTGCGACCTACAACAGCGAGAAATACTTCATTACTCATGAAAAGTGTTCAGCAAAATAAATATATGGATACTGTAAAACAAAATTTGGACTATACCGTTTCCAGCGTGAGAATTTTAGTGCCGTGAATGCGGTACAATCGTTTAGCCAAGCTCTGACATAACAAACCAACACAAATTTCAACTGAAGCAAGAAGATTCTGAAGAACAAAGTATTTCCATACGGTATCTTCCACAGTGTAGAACCCGCTGGCAGTCCTTCCACCTGGATAAAGAACTCAAAAATTGTGCTAATGGAGAAAGTTGTACTGCTTGATTTAAGGCAATACCTTCGATGTAGATCAATCCATGAGGGAATAGACTGATGAAATTTTCTTCCTCTTCGTTTTGTTCTTGTCGCTCGGTGCGGCACTCGGCTCCCAGGTAATTCCGCAGGTTGACAGCATGAATCGCAGCGCAAGCTCTCTTGTCAAGCTACGCAGAAATGCACCAAATCAGACAGCAAACAAGCAGAAGACAAGTACGTTTATGACAGGCACAGACAAACAGACAAACAGACAGACAAACAGACAGATAAACAGACAGTTAAACAGACAGACAGACAAACAGACAGCCAAACATGCAGACAAGCAGACAGGCGGGCAGGCAGGCAGACAAACAGACAGGCAGACAGGCAGACAAGCAGACAGGCAGACAGGCAGACAGGCAGGCAGGCAGGCAGATAGGCAGGTAAACCAACAAAAGGATCAATGTTCTCAATAAAAAACTAGACAAAAACACATACCGTAGCTTTCGCACCGATCCAGAAAAAGATCTGATAGTTCAGATTATCGCCTGAGCCTGCCTCCGCATAGGTACGGAGTATGATGTAGCAGTCAGCTTCGTAAAATTTCCCGATTAGCGCTGGAGAGAAAGTTGCAATTATCAAGCATGGTATCAACAGCAACAGCTCAGTAAAAGTCAGGCCGGACGTACCATTATCAATCTGATTGGGGACGAAGTTTTCAATTTCCCAGCAAGACAGGCCTAAATCGAGAAGGAACGAAATGGATCAACAATTTGATGGAAGGCAAAACTAATACCTTCTCTCTGTCCAGTGTCTTCGTCGAAGAATTCGCTGTAATCCAGTTGAGGCTTCTCAACAATGTCAGCTGGCTTTCGAATTCTGCAACAGGGAGGTTCATATAATGAACTGCACGCACAATCGAAATAAAAAATAAGACAGATAGACAAACAGAAAAGTAGCCATGTATATATATCGAGAGAGAAAGACGGACAGACAGGCATACAGATAGACAGCCAAGGGGACAGACCGACCGGGAGTCAGACAGACAGAAAGACAGACAGACAGATAAACAGACGAACAGACAGACATACATACAGACAAACAGACAGAGATATAGAAAGACAAACAGGCGGACATGCAGACAAACAGACAGAAACAAAGTAGAGACAGGCACAAATGGACAGACAGTGAGACGGACAGACGACACGTACTTTACAGGCTCCCGCTCCAGTACATCGTGAGATCCCCGTCTGGTTTTATCTTTAACCAAATCCTTCATGCCTTTCAAGACCTGCCCCGCACCCTCCTCATCGTCGGCCTGATTTGCCCGACGAGCCAATCTAATTTTTCTCCCCACAGGGTCTTTTGCCGGAACTGTGAACAAGGATCACAGCTGATTCACCGCTGCTCCACAACACATCAACCGCGTCCAGGCTCGCAAGCCTCATACCTGGTGATGGCGAGCTCTGGTGCACCGTATTTCCAGCCAGTCTCATCTGGTGGTTTAACGAGAAGTCGATGTTGTAAAATGCCAAGCCGGCGCCCTTTTGCAGGTCAGCCGGTTTAGGCGGTACTACCAAGTCGGGATTTCCGGCCAAATCCAGTTCCTAAAATCAGTCAGTACTAACAGGTTATGTTGTGTCGTTTAATATGAAACAAGTAGAACCACTAGTGAAAGATACAACCATGCCTCACCTCGAGATCACCCAAAAGGTGAACGGCGTCCGGTAGGGTCACCAATAGGTTGTTTCGCAGTACTAATCGTTTTAATTTCCCACATCTAGGAAGCAGAATAGGTTTAGATGGATAGACGATCGCCTGCTTGAGAATGACTACATCAACTCGATTATCTGGCAATCAATTCACCTTCATAATTATTTGTCTGATCTGACCATATCGATCCAATCAATCTTCCAGAGTGACTGTATACCTGTCTGTATGTATGTGTGGCTGTAGGTCTATCTGTATGCACGTATGCCTGCCTGTCTGTCTGTCTGTCTGTTTGTCTGTCTGTTTGTCTGTCTGTTTGTCTGTCTGTTTTGTCTGTCTGTCCACCGCTTGTCTGTCAATTGCTTTCTGTCTATCTGTCGGCCTATCGGCCTGTCTGCCAACTAGTCTGCCTACTTGCCTACCCTAGAATCACATGTCTGTGTAAATACAAAGTATTTTACCTAATTACCGCCTGCCTGCTATCCCGTGTCAGGTTTGAATCAGGGTCATTTACACAGCCCATACCTTAAAAGGCCTTCCGGGACCATCTCAATACGATTGTCAGCAGCCAGAAACACCTCGAGATTTTCCAGACGCCCCACAGATGGCGGGATGCCATTGAAGTCCAACTGGTTATCGTTCACATACAGACGACGCAGGGCGGAACAAGTCGGCAAGGATTGCTGCAAAATGCAATACTAATTCATTGGACGGACTTTCAAAGCATTATCCAATCATACAGGAAGAGCTTTGAGACGGTTACTGGAGACGTTCAGCGTCTGCAGTTGATGCCAACCGTCTGCAAGAAAGAAATATAGAATCAAGTGGATGCAATACGGGAAAGTTTCACATCTTACCGGGAACATCGAAGTCAGTTAAGAGGTTCTTGCTCAGATTCAACCTCCGCAGTTGGATGACATTGTACACACAGTCGGGCACGCGAGTCAGTTCGTTCTCGGACAAGTCAATTTCTACAATAAGGAAAAATGGACAGGAAGTCAGATAATGGATTATTAAGTTTGTGGTGCAAGAGCGTACGACAATGTAACTCTCACCTTCGAGAGTCGGAATCATCTCCAGACTCGGTGGCAAGTTTGTTTGATTGCGTTTGGTATTGCGCAAATTCAGTACGTTCAAGTTTACCAAAGATGGAAGCTGCCTACAAATTCCAAACAGGGATTATAGATCCAAAAATTAAAATGCTATTTGGATCGATTAAATGTTTCCTTACCGGAACTGAAAATGCATCAACGGGTTGTTGCTCAAATTCAATGTCTGTAGGTTGATCAAACGCCGAAGCTGCGGCGGCAGAGATTCTGGAAAATGAAAGCAACCGGGAATGTAATATAACAGTGCCCGTGTGCTTGCCTGTCTGCATGTGTGTCTATGTGTCTGTCTGTCTGTCTGTCTGTCTGTCTGTCTGTCTGCCTGCCTGTCTGCTGTCTGCCTGCCTGCCTGTCTACCGGTCTATCTTTGATCTTCAACTGCTAGGAAAGCTCAATGAAGGCGAGTCGGATGCACGCACACTACTTGTTTAATAAATATCGATAAGTACGACTGGATGTAGGAAAAGAATGGGATAGGTAGTCACGCATCCTTTTTACCTAGTTTGTTGTTGCTCAGATCCAGGTGCATTAAGCCGGTCAAGTTGAGAAACACTTGAGTCGGAACTGCCTCGATACTGCAGGGAAGAAAAGAAATTTAGCTTCCGATTCAACCTGAGAGCTCATCGAGAAAAAACGCGAACCTGTTGTGGCTCAAGTTCAACACAATCAGCGTTTTCACATTGTCCAGATCGTCCGGCACGCGAGTCAGTTCGTTGTGACTCAAATCCTACAAGAGAACACGGCATGCATTTCTGGCGTCAAGCTAGTGATGACTGAAAAACTTAAAATACTTTTTCGAAAAAAGAAACGAAAAAATGGTTATATAAAAAGGTGCAAAAATTAATTATTTAAATTAATCGCAAAATCATACTTTTATTGCACACTTTCTTATTGAAAGCTCAGAAGAAGCAATATTTAATATCCTAACTAAATTTTGTAAATATAATGTATAATAATGTATAAAATATAATTGCAATGTTTCTAAATGTCGTTTTGGAAAGATTTCAGTATCTTTTGAACCAATTTAGACAACACTATACAGTATTACATACAAGAATGGACAGTTCTTCCAGCTCGAAGAGATCTTTCGGTACTTGGTTGGTTTGTATTTTGTTGTAACGTGCGTTGAGTGTGCGTAGCGATGGCATCTTCCGGAACATAGCCGTGTTGGAGTCCAGCCCCGGCAGACTATTCCGTGCCAGCGTCAGATGTTCCTACCGGTCGACACAAAATCAATCAATCAACAAACAGCTCGATAACACTGTCCCTTACATATTCACGGCGAACAATTCAAGGGCAAACCGGTTCAAAGACTCACAAGTCGAGTCAATTCATTAATATTATTAGTAAAGAACACAAAGAAATTGAATGCCCAATTCGTCCAACTTAGTAATTGGGAACAAGTACAGTTGCATCACTGGCTGTACTACAAGCAATTAATCAATCAATCAATATATAGGTGACCATATCAAATCCAAATGCGTAATGTCAGTTAATCAAGCAATCAAGCAGCACATGTCGCCAACCGCTAATCAATCAATCCATTAGAGACCGGAACGCATATTTTGAGAACGCACTAGCTTGCCCAGTTTTGACAATTCACTCGGCATTTCCTCCAGGATGGTTCGGTTCAGGCGAAGCCACCGCAGGCCCACCATCTCCTCCACCGCCTTTGGGAACATATCCTACACAGCGTAGAAACGCAAAACAAATGTTAAAAAAGGATGAAAAGTACACACATAGTCAGAATGTCTGCTTCACCGAGTCAAGCCCTTCAACTCGATCAGTGCCTTGCTTCATGCACTAACCGAGTTAAATAACTTGACTCGGTCAGTCCACCATTTTGATCATGTGTGTATCAGTAAGAACATTGCATTCTATAGCTCATCTGGCTTGTATGAAACCTTCCTCCATTATCCACTAACCTGGAAGTCGTTGCGGGAGAAATCAATGCCCCGTACAAACGGCAGCACGCCCGTGGAGGCCATTGTTTTTTACGAAGGTAATTTAATTAATTAACTACTCCAATCCACCACAGCGAAAAAAATCTAGGCTAACTCCACAAGTCACAGTCGCCAAATTTCGACTACCCATTCATTCCGCAACACAAACTGAATTTATATGGATAAAAAATGGCTGCAAACAGGCAATATACCCGTTGCGGGATGCGGATCCCAAAGAGGGATGAAAAATTTACATAAAAACCAAATTCAACTGTTGACTACCGTTCGTTCTAACGCCTAACAATCGGTTGTGTAGGCGAGTTTGTTCGCACATTTCAGCGATCTTGTTCCAGCTAGGAACCGACGAAAAGGAACAAGACACACCCCCGTCCGCAATGGTGTGGAGAGTGCGCAATGACACCCACCCAGTGGCGTCGACGCCGATCTTTTCAGCATGCCTCCGTCAAAGGTAAATTAATTAAATTAACTATTTACGGATGCAAATTGATTTTTAATCCAAAACCAGAAAAATAAAAAGAGTTTGAGTGATAGATTTTAAGGAAATGCCACTGCGCAAGATAGGATTTGTGAAGGACGGTGTCGGTGTTGTCTTTAGGCGCTTTCCCTGTCAGTGCCATTGAATGGGGCGAGTCTGCAACAGCTGATGCAAAAGTTGCAGCAGTTGTCTCCGTCTTTTCTTCCTTCTCTCTTCTCGCTCTCGCTCGCATCCTTGTTCCCACTCTTGCACAAAATCAAATCCTCACAGCCAACAAAAATGTCGATTAAGAAGATCCACGCACGTCAGATTTTCGACTCGCGCGGCAATCCGACCGTGGAGGTGGACCTGACCACCGACAAGGGAGTTTTCCGTGCGGCCGTGCCGAGCGGTGCTTCCACCGGCATCTACGAAGGTGAGCACGCCTCCCTTCAACGCATCTCCAAGAGTTTTTGATGGAGAAATAGAAAGTATTAAAAAGAAATTTATCTGTGTTTCAGCGGTGGAGCTGCGGGATGAGGATAAGAGCCATTATCTGGGCAAGGGAGTCTCCAAGGTATGGCATTATTTATTTATTTAATTATTTATTTATTTCACTATTTATTTATTTAAATTGTCAGTTTTTGGTGTAGGGTGCTGAATGTTTTTAATCTAACCGATTTTGGTAAATTTAATTTTTTTTATAAAACTGAAGAATTTTAAAAATGGGTCCTTGATTAGTTCGTTATTTATTTCTTTTATTACTTTTTGTACTTAAATGTCACAGATCCTGATGTGATTCGCTTCCTCGCATACTAGGAAGCTTTTTAAATTTCAGGCCAGTTTTGTTTAATTAGGGGATATGTGGTTAGGATTTTGTGAGTAACATACGGGGGAGATATTGTTATCGTCAATGTTCAAGGTCAAGTACACCCTACGCACCAGACAGGGAAATACCACGAGTTTATTGCGTGCACTCGAGTTTCTTGCATTGGTTGTTGCTTGATTGATTACTTCACATGTCTGATTCAGAAATTCGAGCACTGTGGTCCGACTTGCAACCCTTTCTTTGAACCTTTCCGTTCACCAATCACGGGGCGCATTGCTAGATTCACTGATTGTTCGGATTGATGTCCGGTCCGAGTTCGAACCGTGAATGGTCATTGCACTCGAGTTTCTGGCATTGGTTGTTGCTTGATTGATTACTTCACATGTCTGATTCAGAAATTCGAGCACTGCGGTCCGACTTGCAACCGTTTCTGTGAACCCTTTCGTTCACCAATCACGGGGTGCATTGCTAGATTCACTGATTGTTTGGATTGATGTCCGGTCCGAGTTTGAACCGTGAATGGTCATTCTAGAACATCTCTTCCGGTCTGATTGTGGTTTGAAATTCATATAAAATATGGAGAAGTGTATTTATCTAGAAATGATTATATTATAATTATTAAAAGAAGTACTTATATTTTTGGAATTCGTAAATTGCAAGATTTCTAACAAACACATTATATATATATTGTATAACATAATTACACTGTATTACATTAAAGTATATGTTGTAAAATATTTTCTCATTTTTAAATTGTAAGATTTGTAACTAAAACAATTACGTTGTTGCATAGTATAATTATTGCGGTAATTAAAAAATTATAATTTAACATATATCTAATTTAAAATGAAATAATGTATTAATTTGGTGAGTCCGATGACGGCGGTCTTTTTTAATTGTAAAATTAAAATAAAGTATAGTTTTGGTTATGCTTTTGTTCGTTATGATTTATAATTTATGAGAAGGTGTATTTTATTTAACTCGAATACTTCCTGTTCGACCATTGAAAGCATATTTTGTTGTGTTGGGCAATAATAATTTGTTCTTCTATAGGCGATCAAGAATGTCAATGAGGAAATCGCGCCGAAACTGATCGCTAAGAATTTTAACGTCACCCAGCAGAAGGAGATTGATCAGTTCATGATCGAGCTGGACGGGACAAAGAACAAGGGCCGACTCGGCGCGAACGCCATCCTCGGTGTCTCCATGGCCCTGACGAAGGCCGCGGCGGCGGAGAAGGGCGTCCCGTTGTACCGCTACCTGGCCGAGCTGGCCGGCAACAAGAACCTCGTCCTGCCGGTGCCGTCGTTCAACGTCATCAACGGCGGGAGTCACGCCGGAAACCGGCTGGCCATGCAGGAGTTCATGGTGATGCCGACAGGGGCGGCCAACTTCAAGGAAGCCATGCGGATGGGGGCAGAGATCTACCAGCACTTGAAGAAGATCATCGAGACCAAGTACGGCAAATCGGCCGTCGGTGTGGGAGATGAAGGAGGCTTTGGTAAGTTTGTATGAACTGAGAACTCGTTTGGATTCAGAAATCTATTGAGGGATAGATAGATGGACAGGCAGGCAGGCAGGCAGGCAGGCAGACAGACAGACAGGCAGGCAGGCAGGCAGGCAGGCAGGCAGGCAGACAGACAGGAAGGCAGGCATGCAGAAGATCAAGAGGACGAAGAGACCGACAGGTAGATAAAATGAGTCTATTTTCTTCTTTCAGCTCCTGATATTCCGGAAGGCCGTAACGCCCTCGACCTCATCAAGGACGCCATCGAGAAGGCTGGCTACACCGGCAAGGTGCAAATCTCCATGGACCCCGCGTCGTCGGAGTTCTGGAATGCCGAGGCCAAGGCGTACGATCTGGACTTTAAGAACAAGGACTCTGACAAGAGCAAGTTCCTACCCGGACCGCAGTTGGCTGATCTCTACAAGAGCTGGATTAAGGATTTTGACATTGTCTCCATCGAGGATCCTTTTGAGCAGGACGACTGGGAGTCATGGGTCAACCTGACTAAGGATGTGACGATCCAAATTATGGGCGACGATCTGACGGTGACCAACCCGGTGCGCATCCAGATGGCGATAGAGAAGAAAGCGTGCAACTGTCTGCTGCTGAAGGTCAACCAAATTGGAACGGTCACCGAATCCATTCAGGGTTGGTTTCATCTTGTCATCTGACTGCTTGCCTCTCAGTCCAGCTATTATATAACTGTTTGACTGACTGGCTGGCTGAGTGTCTTGTCTTATCAGTTTTTCTGTCTGTCTGTCTGTCTGTCTGTCTGTCTGTCTGTCTGATTGTTTGACTGTTTGTCTGTCTTGTTGACTGTCCGTCTGACTTTCTATCTGTTATCCTGTCTGTTCGTTTGTCTGCCTTGCCGACCTGTCCTTTTACATGTTAAAATGTTGGTCACATCATCGTCAATATTGTTTTCTTTTTTACAGCTGCCCAGGTGGCTCTGTCGAACGGCTGGGGTGTCATGGTAGGTCCGACAATTGTGCAACCGTTCTGTCGAGAACAACTTTAGACATTGCGGTATTCCTCTCCTTAGGTGTCTCATCGCAGCGGTGAAACTGAGGACTCATTCATCGGTGATCTGGTCGTCGGTCTCGGCGTCGGTCAAATCAAGTCCGGTGCGCCCTGTCGATCTGAGCGTCTGGCTAAGTACAACCAGATCCTGCGCATCGAGGAGGAGCTCGGCGCGGAGGCCAAGTATGCCGGCAAGAACTTTCGCAACCCGCAGAAATAAAGAGGCTGTGTGTGTACAACAGGTTATGATCATCGCTAGTCGGTGAGCATTTTCGTGCGTGTTCTTCTGGTGCGTTTTGGTTTTCGGCTTTGTTTAGAATGTTTTTCGTGCGCTGCCCCCTGTACTGAAATCACTAGCAAAAAATGTCGCTGCGAGGCTGGATCGTTTGACTGGCCTTTGACTGATTTTGCTGGTTAGATTTTCATTAATTTTTGGTGTGTTCTGCTTTCCACTTCACAGCAACGTATCCTAAAATGTTATCGGCATGACGCCGTTGTCAGTGTCAGAAAGATGGATGGAGAGGCAGGCACACAAACAGGCAGGCAGACACACAGACACACAGACACACACACAGACACACAGACACACAGACACATAGACACACAGACATATAGACAGGCTGGTAAACAGAAAAACCTTATGGCAGACAGTCATATAATTAGACAGATTGACAGACATACAGACAGAGAAACTACCAGTATTTGCGTAGCCTGAAACGTGGTCGAGATAACATGTACGTGTTGCACTGCTGGCATTCACTGTACTCAAACAATGCGAGGTTGCCATAAATAAACCGGGATTCTTAGGAATGATGGACAATGGACAGCAAAAGCTACCTAAATGTGATAGCGTAACTGCTCAACGAATTCGAATAGGACCGGATTCTACAGTGCGACTAGCCGTCAATGGGTACTTCTGTTCGTCCGTCTTCTCCGAATCGTGTCGTCTGGTTTCCCTCGCCCGTGTCGAACAGTCGTGGCGGCAAGCCTCCTCATCAATACCGTCCATGCAGATCCGCAGCTTACAGTGAAAGTGGATTTCCGAGGAGCTGGTTCCATGGAATTGGAAGGACTCGATGCTGAAACGGTCTTGCCATGGTTCGGAATCGTGACGTTGGAACGTGCTCTGGTAGTCATCTACTGGACAGCTGCAGCAAGAACAAAGTTCTTTAACTGTCTTTTTTTACGGCTGTTTGACTGTCTGTCTGTCTGTCTGTCTGTCTGTCTGTCTGTCTGACTGCCTGTTTGACCTCCAATCAGAATATCTTCCTGCCTGTTTTTTTGTTAGTCTGAGTAACGACTTGACTCGCTTGAGAAACGACAAAGTTACGACTTTGCTTACCCATCCTGAATAAAAAGGTATCGAATCGAACCGCCTATTTCTAGAGCTGCCGGAGTGGTCCAACACTCCTCCGCCTGCACCCGCAACGTGGAGTCCGCTCCGTTATCGATGGCAGCTTCGATGTACACGCGATCCCAGCCCGAGTCGTAGTAATCGAAGACCGGCTCACTTTCCCCGTCGAATCCGGAGTCCAGATAAATATGCAGACTATGTGATATATATACGTGATGAAACATTGAAACATCGAATTTCAATTTTAAACAGAATGAATTTCGGAGCACCAGTTAAAGCTTGCTATAAATAGCTATCGGCTGTAATGCCCTTCCTTACCCGGTCTGTAGGTTGATTGATCCTTCCAAAAAAGGTTTCGTTGGGCGAGTCCCTGCGAGAGCCGCTCGCTCGGACCTCAAGGAGGTGTAGACGTCACTGACGGGTGCGCCGATTTGCCGGTCCAGCCTGCACCGGAACGGAATATGCTCCGTCGTGGGCCGACTGATGACGCCGTGACCGAAATCCTCGAATTTCGCGTCAACTTGATTCGTAAACGAAATAGTATCCTCGTCAAGCTGTAGAAAGAACAAGAACCCGTTTTGGGAGAGATTCGTATTAACAAAATTCACTGTGACGAAAATATTGCTAGAACGAGGAGGGTGCCATAATTCTGGTCACCCTTTTTTGGGTTGTAATTTTGAGCAACTTTATAGTATATACAATTCTATTATATTTGGATCTTTTCTATACACTCATGTAAAGTGTTCGAGACACTGTACCATTCGTAATATATTTAACTAATTTAATATATATTTAAAATGTTCATTTTCCACGCTCTCCACGCCTAGCTGGCACTTCATACGTCTCATCGTAATTTATTTCTATACAATTCAATATACGCAATTTCCAATTTTTGGTACAGTTACTTAAACAGATTTCCGTGAAAACATTAAATTTATTTGGCAGGAAAAGTTTCAATCCTTTTCATTCCTTATGCTCTTTCTCAGACATGATACTTCTTACAATCGACAGGAATATGAAACTTATTTATTTATTATTTATTTCTGCATAAAGCATTTTAAACAGTGAAACCAAACCCAAAAGTACTGATAATCCCTCAGGAAACGGTAATTCTATTTTGTAATCCTGTTTTATTTTACTGAAATTGTCTTTGATACATTTCCTAATTTATTTTCGCTGGAGAAAACGTTTGACTGAAAAATATATTTTCATATTAATTATTAATTACTATTATTATTGCGACTATTGATATTTCTATTGTGTTACTATTCCTACTCTTTTTGCCTTATTCTATAATTATTCTAACAATTTGGTATTTTTAATTACTTGAATTTCAGTACCGCACTGGCGGTATCCCGTCTGCAAAGCCACTTCCGCGCCGTCGTCCCTCGCACGGCACGACTCATCCGCCAGATGGTATGCCGTGACCGGGATGACCGGCTGCAGAAACTGTTTCCGCAGAGCCAACCGAATCCTCCCGGGCTCACAGAAGATCTCATGCCTGGCCACCGCGCGGACCTTCAAACTAAACCCATGCCCCATTGAGGCGTTGCGCAGGGTGGTGAAGGCCACTTTGGTCTCATTGGTGGTGGTCTGAAGGGACACGCCCACCTCCTTCCCGCCACACCAGTTGCCGGTGGCTTCGATTTTACCGAAACGATTGGTGAAGGTCACACGGTCTTGCTCCTTGCACTTCACGGAAAACGGAACGGCGGGATTGCGGGCGAGCTGAAAGTACTGAACGGTGACGAGGAGATGTGTCCAAGCGGGCGACTGCAATTGCCACACGCAATTGAGGTTGCGGCTGTAGCCAGGTGGCGACCCGGAATCTAGGTGGGGATAGCAACAAAAATTGGAGTGGATAAAAAAGTGCACGCGACTAAAAGATGTATAGAATAATTTCGAATAATTTAATTTAATTATAAATTAATAAATGAAACGCACACTGCAAGGTAACCAATAAAACCGTCAATAATTGTGGCACATTTTCATCTTAGTTGTTATTCAATTAATCTAAGAAATACGCAAATAAAATACCAAACATCAGAATACTTTTCATTTTTGCATATGATGTACCGAACTGCAATCCATGTATTAAAACATAATAATACGCTTTTGTAATTTAAATTTAGCAAAAGCTGTGAACTTGACTATCAAAATAAGACTTTTTGATGTGGTTTTAATATCGAAGTTTTGATTTCGAGGTTTACCGGATGCTTCAAATCCGGGACTGGTGATGGTGACTTCTTGGCCGTCGGTCAGGTTGAACATTCTGGCGCCACAGTTGGCGATGATAGGAATCACGTGGATCCCGGCACTGCCTCCACCTTCGGTTTCTCCAGTACTACTTGTGACAATGTCTGAGCCGGATGTGGTCGCTTCTGGGAGTTCCTCGCCCGGATTTAAGGCTGTGGTTGTTGTTATAGTTGGATTGACCACCAAAATGGGAGCACTTTCGATGGTGATGCAGATGCGCACTTCGGTGGCGGAGATGTTCCCCGTGAAGGAGGCGATAATAGCTCTTGTGAGGTATTCCGTGTTCTGCAAAACAGACATGCCTGACGCGGAGCTTATTGTCGTCTCTTCGCGGGTTTGTGAGGCTTACCAATTGTCCGGCCTGAACATTGTACTTGCGATCATAATTCGCATCATTCGGCCGATCGATACCGAAAGAAAGGTAGACGGTGAGATGGCCGGATGTGCCGTTGATCTACCGACGGAAATTCGACTGTTCTACGCAGCATTAAGTCAAGATTTCTCGAGAGAGGGATGACGAACAGACAGACACACAGACAGATAGACGAACACACAGACACACAGATACACAGATACACAGACATACAGACGAACAGACACACAGACAGACACACAGACGGACACACAGACACACAGACCCACAGACGAACAGACGGACAGAAAGTCAGACCGACACACAGACACACAGACACTCAGACAGACATAAACACGCAGACACACAGACCATGTCATGGTGAGACACCACTGTGATTCCGCTTACAATTAGAGTCACACCGTGCATGCTGGACGTTTCAAAACAGAAGTGCTGCACTTGTCCCGGTTGCAGGATCACAGTGATGGTCGGTGGCCGGGAGCCCGAACCACCGCCGTCCTCCTCCTCGTCAATTGGCGGCACCACGATGACCGCGGGTTCTGAAATCGTTCCAAACCGAGGGAATATAGCATTGGCTCTACTCCGACTGTCACACCCACAGTATCGAAATGTTTAGAAACACGAGAATTATTTGTCTGACCGCTGCAGCTGCGCTCCTCGATCTCCATAGCGAAGATGTCGGCCATGTCGCCGTAGTTCTGCAGATGGTAAAGGTTCTGGCATTCTGCAAACAAAAGAGCAGTCAGACGGTCAGACAGAGCGGTCAGACAGAGAGCAGTTGCTACATTGTTTAGTGACAAAAACGTACTCGGCTCCGATGCGACAGCTTCCAGTTCATAGGGATTGATGCCGTGGCCAACACCAACCGAGATGACTCGAATTTTGCTGGCATGAACATTACCAGCTGCTTGGAGTGTCTCAACGGGACTGTCGGAAATGCCGTCTGTCACCAGAACCGCTGCAAAATAAATTCCAGCTTCACTTAGACCCGATTAAGGGGTCATTATCAAGAGTGTGATTCTCTTAGTTCTCGTACCGATTTGCGGAAAGTTCTGGTTCTTGCGTGAGCCGTTCTCCTCCGTGAAAACCGTTGATAAACAGTTTCTAGAGCTTGAGCTGTCGGTGTCATGCCGGCCTGCCACGGCGTGTTTAGGATGTGATGGATGATCTGTAGTTGTTGTAGTAAAGCAAAGACAAGGCAATCTTATACATTCAAATTTTAGTCGGTTGGGATGAATGGACGATTACAGGCACGCGACAGACACAAAATGATGCGCTGTCGGATGGGCTCGTCAAAATACAGTAGTCTTACTTTAAGATTATTCTTTTGAAAACAACAATTTAAATTTTAACATAAATACAGACCTCAGATTTAGCGGTGTATGTGTTGAAATGGAAGGCTGCGGCATGGGTATTGCTGCTGTAGGAGATGAAGGCAATACGGTTGCGGTTCGTACCGATATCCAGCGCATCCACGACCTTGGATAGACAATAATCTAATTGATCAACTCCCCGTTTCACGGCAGAAAGTGTAGCCGTACAGACAATTATATATACATACTTTGAGATACATATAATTTGATATATATAATTATACCTATATTTATTTTATAATTATATATTATATACTAGATTATAATTATAATTAGATTATAATTATAATCAGATTATAATTATAGGATATATTAGATACATGTATCTGTATATACAATAGGAGATAAATATTCCACGTTTATTACTTGTGCCACAAAGTTCAGGCTCTCCTGGAAGGCTTCCGCCCCGACACTCCCCGACGAGTCCATGATGAAGGCAATGTCTGCCCCGACCGAATTACAACCTGATAATGTGAACGAAAAAATGGATTATTAGAGCGCTATTCGCTGGTGGGCGGGGTTTGCTACGTGTCTGAATACGGCGCAAGTGGCCCATGTCCAGTCACTTTGTCTTTTTTTTATTAAATTAATAAACATATTTGAATCGCAGTTTAAGAGTCTCTTATTTTGATTACTGTAATACATCCAAAAAGTAAATAGAACATGATTTCGGCCCAGGCTTCATAAATTAAAATATCAGAATTGATTCTTATACCTCGTCATTTTTTAACATACAGTCTTTCCTTATTGAAAAAAATTAATTAAAAATCATTTCCAACTTATTGTAATCCATCGGATTGTTGTAATATTGCCAGAATGTTATACGAGACATATTAAAAAGACGCGTATTAAAAAGACACGACCAGTCCCCCCTTTCGTGCCTTCACTTCAGCAATCCCATTCTACTGCCAGTATATGTTGTAACAAATATTTCTTTACATAATATCATCCAAAATTGAATTTGAAATAGATTGGCATTAGAGAATAATTTTTCAGTTCTCAAGGGGCGGAGCTACATATCAATTCTAAATGGTTGCGCTAGCAGTTCCATTCCTGTTCGAGAAATCCATCTTACCCCGCCCCTCTTATCTCTAACAATATCTGGCTGACGCCAGTTTTTTTCTAACTCAATTTTGGATGGAATCGTGTCGAAAAGTGTGTTTCCCTAAATAGGTCGAGTTCCACCCATTATACTAGCGTTGTTCATGGGCGGCATCTCAATAAGGAATAGTGCTCTTCGTACGTGAGCTGTTTATCATCCTTCTAGCTGCGTCGACGTAGTCGCCAACCAGTTCTGGGGACTTCTCGTAAGCATTCATCCACACTCTGGCTTGCTCGCTGGCGCTCCATGGAATGGCTCCGTCTCTGTTAGGGTGGAAGACAGAATGAGTAAAGGCCAAGGTCACTGCTGGGTTGGGCAGAACGATAGGAGCAGCAGTAGCTGATATGGGAGTAATTTGAACGGTCTGCGAGGCCTTACAATATTGACTTTTCCTCTGTATCGGCTATGACAATGTTGCGCGACGTAGTTTCCGCAGAAGCGGCTGCGATAACGAGCCGAGCAGCCAGAGCGGAGTAGAAGGGCTTTGTCAGATCTCTCCAGGTCACCGTTTGCCAATCAATGTTGAAGGCGGAAAGAAATTGGCGTGAAAAGTGAGAGAGTTGAGGAGATGTTTGGGTGTAGTTGAACATCCGCTCACTAATCTGTAAAAGCCAGTGCTCAAAGTCACTGAAGTGAAAACTCTGTCTGTCTGTCTGTCTGTCTGTCTGTCTGTCTGTCTGTCTGTCTGTGTCTGTCTGCCTGCCTGCCTGTCCAGTCTCTGTCTCTTTGTCTCTCTGTTTCAACCATTACCTGCCAGATGCCTCCGTAGTATCCTTTCCGGAAAGTATTGGCTTCTTTACCATAGTTCGACTCCAGCAGTGCCATTACTCGGAGCATTTGTTTATCATTCTTGAAGATACCTAAAGGAGTAATTATCGCCAAAAGCTCAATAAAAAAGTAAGTTGCCTTGAGAGTCAGTAAACGTCTTACATTGTTCAGTTATTTTTTCAATTGCCGCCTGCACCACTAACGGACCCTTCTGTTCCACCAGCAGTGTCTGATCAGTTCCTGGCGGCAGTGCCCGGCTGGAGTCGATAATTTCCGGTTGTCCGGCCTCTACCCGGGATGTCTGTCGGACAATTGCTACAACTAGAAACAAAATCAACCGGCCCAAAATCGCCATTTGGAAAGCCGATCAGGTTCCTCACTTCCACGATCAATTAAGGAGTCGTTTTCGCTAAAACTCCCTAGCATGGAATCGGGTTTCAAACTGCCGGAAACAGAAAATGACATAAAGAAGTTCAGTTTCGCTGTTCGTTGTAAAACCATTCCATTAAATATGAAACGCATCGGTCATGCTCAATCTAATCCAGGCGACCTTCCAATGCCTGATCAGTGCGTGTACCTTGACAAGCGCAATGCTACGAAGATACTACATTGTTCTACGTTGCTTAATATTATTCCTACTGTGACTGAAGACTTTTCAAGGTGTGCACCTTCGATTAAATTGTTCTAATTATCGCATCAAAGGCAACTGAACTCACTTGTACCGTGAGATTAGCCTAAACAGTTAATCCGTCAAGCCCATATTGCAGAACAACCGAAAATCTGTATGGATTTCTGCACATGGGTTTCATGTCCATCGGCCACATAACTGAACTTCCACACTTGCTGGCCGTCCGTCCGTCTGTCTGTCTGTCCGTTAGTAATTTCCGCCGGTGAATCTACTAGTCGCCCGTGACTTGGCTGGGCCCTTCCCCGGATCGCCGGTCCGACATTCCGTTTAAAATCTCCTGACCGTTGCTACTTCAGTAACAAGTTCAGTAACGATGACTGACTCATTCATGTTTTCTGCCCTCAGGCATTGGATTCTCTGTCACATAGGCAATTTTCGTACTCAAGGCAGTTTTCGTACGCAAGGCAATTTCAGAAACACAGACAGACAGAGAGAGATACAAACAGACAGACAGACATAATGATACGGCGACAGATAGACTAACAGGAAAGCAGAGATTTTCAGAGACAGACAGTCAAACAGATAGGCAATCGAACAGAGGAGTGTTCAGATTTTGCAATGGAAAATTTGTAAAACTTTATATACCAGCTAACCGATCATCGAATGACTGGGTCCCACGCAGAAGCATTTTCAGCCAAATCATGCAGAGGGCAAAAAAAACCTTGTCACCACCAGTAATATCTGAGAAAGGCAGTGGAAAAAAACTCGGTTCGTTCACGTTCAATTCGACCAGAGAGAGAGAGGGAGATAGATGAGGAAAGAAAAAAAGACAACTTTTGTATCAAGAAAAAGATCAAAGTAGTATGAAGCTACACATCACAGGGCGCCACACCGCGCGCGCAAGGAAAACACAGGCGAAAGCGACCACAGACAATTCGACGATTTGCCCCGTTTCTATTTCCAAAATGAAAACCAAAAAAATTGTAATAAAATAGAAAAGCAACCGGCTCAGTGTGAGATGAAGTGAAATTCACTGCGCGTCGTTGTTTAGAGTGGAAACACGTGTGAACGATCGCTCTGCTCACTGTGGTGTGCCTTGCCGAGGGAATGTATTATTCAGTTCATTGTCATTTCATGGGAGTCTTCATGGCCTTGCTGAAGTCTTCCTCCTTTTTCAGTTCGTCACGAAAGCGGCTGAATTTCTTCCGGAACTCATCCATCAGCGGGGAGAAGACCTCGTCGTAGTCCTGGATGGTCTGCTGCATTTGCTTGGCATATTCGTCGACATCATAATCGACCTTAAAAAACACAGTCCGTCTGTGATTGAAGGAACTTCTGTCTGTCTGTCTGTCTGTTTGTCTGTTTGTCTGTCTGTCTGTCTGCTTGCTGGTTTGTTTGTTTGTCTCCATGTCGCTTTATCGGTCTGATTGTCTGCCTGCTTGCATCTAGCCAGCGTTTTCAGACACGGGGTGCTGACCTGGTTGGTGAGACTGTTGATGTTGTGGAGCTTCTTGTAAAACTCCTCCTGAAAATCCACTAACAGACGCTGCGCCTCCAAAACATCGTCCTCGGCATCTTGCAGCGCGGTTATCGTCTCCAGCTGCTCCATATCCTCCGCGGGGTCTTCCACATGCAACGAGGAGAAGTCCGAGGCGGCCGACGACATGGTGTCCAGCATGCTCATATCGTCCCCACCTGCGACTATGGGATGGAGTGCTTCTTCTTTGCCGTTGCCATTGCCACTGCCGTCCAGCTCCTTGACGCGGTTGGCGTAGCGTAGGGTATTGAGGGTGTGCTCGGAGCACGAGAGTCCGGGGGAGATCATCGCTATCATGCAGGTGCGTGAGTTGTGGCCGATAAAAGAGTCTCGCAAAACCTGCCAATCACTCAATCAATCAGTCGAGGACATGGGAATTTCTCTAGCACTCGTACTACTTTCCTTTCTAGCAGATCGTTTGTCTGTCTCCTTACCTGCATGTGTGTGTGTGTGTGTGTGTGTGTGTGTGTGTGTCTGTGTGTCTGCCTGCCTGCCTGCCTGTCTGTCTGTCTATTTGTCTGTCTGTCTGCAGTCTATCCGCAGGCGATAAAATTTTTACCTGAGTTAACTTCGATGCCCGAAACGGAAGATGCGCACCACGCCTCGCCAGGGCCCGAATGCACTCCTTCAAGGCCAACAGCGACTTATTAATTTCGGCGCCCTCCAGCCGAGTTTGACGGTTATTGGACATGGTGTCCACACCCCGTTCGTTTCCCGCCAAATCGATGAAGGAGAACTTGCCGTGGAGCTGGCCGCCGGCATGTGTGCGCAGAACAATCTGGAAGACGGCGTGGGAGCGCGACGAGTGCTGGTTAGCCGTTGTCTGTCCGCTGGTCCGGACGGAGTTGCCGGTTTGGATGAGATACAGCACGTCCTCCACAGACTTGACTTCCCGTTCTTGCAGGTCACAGACCACCACCTGCGAGAAATAGGCAGAATCAATCATTCAGACAGACAGATAAGGAAAGCTCCGAGAAGCAAACGGGTAAATAGTAGACACTGACGTAGACAGAAAAAAGTCTAGGCTAATAGGCAGACATTTTACCGCTGACAAACCGCTTCACATACAGACACACCGATAGACAGAAAGACAAAGGCATCTAAACAGACAGACAGACAGAGAGGACTGAAAGACAGACAGGCAGAAAAACGAGAAGATAAACAGAGAGCCAGACAAATAGATCGACAAATAGACCGACTGAAAAATATAGACGCCAGTTACAAAGACAAGCAGACGGACTAGACAATGAGACTAACCTCCGAATCGCCGTTCTCCAGAATCCTGAGCTTCTTCTTCTTATTCAGCAAGTCAAACACCTTTCCGCTGTAGATCTCGAAAAAGCTCGCACGAATCGTGAAATTGTCCTTCTTGTACTTGGGTTTCTGCGACAGTTTAAAGATATCCCGCGCGGCCAGGGCGTAGATGCCGGTGGTGCAGTCCTGATTCTTCCCCGTAAAATTTCCGCCCATGGTGTGGGTCTTGCCGCTGCCGGTCTGGCCGTACGCGAAGCATGTGGCCATACCGCCGTCAAAGATTGTCTGAATCAGCGGCTGCGCGGTGAACTTGTACACCACTTCGTTGCTGCTGTCCTCATCGAATGCGTAGTCGAAGCGGAAGTTCTGATTTTCCAGGTACTTTGTCAGGTCCACTTTGGTCTTACACTCGTGCATGATGATTGTGTCGCGGGCAGGCACACTGATGACGTCCACCTCCTTTTTCGCCTCCTCTGCAACGGAAGACGCGAGGAGGTGATTTTCAAGAACACCCTTGATAGATTACACATTGTAAAATTCTAACTCAACTAATTACCGGAGAAAAAATCCAGCTGAAATGTTTCAAATACGTGAAAATGATAATACTTTTTAAAGCAGGTCAGTTTAAATAAAATTTAATTCGCCCATACATTTTACACAAGAGAAAAATCTTTCAATGTAAATACAAGTCAGCTTAAATATAATAAATATTTAAAAACAGTAGAAAATATTTCTAAACGTAAAAATAAGTAGTATTCAATAAAAATAAGTAGTATTCAACGGCATTGTTTGTTGAAGTCAGAGGTCAAATTCGAATAAAAAAGTAGTATTACTTTAAATTAAAATTAAAATTTCAGACCCATTTCCGTTATACACCCGGTATACCTTTCTTATTCAGAGGGCGCTTGCGAAGACACACATTAATCTGCTTATCATGCACGGCATCGTTGACGGACAAGGGCTTGAAATCGAGCGTCGACTGGAAATCCCGAATCATCGCCAAGAACGCCCAGTTGGGATTGCCGGGATCAGCGTTGATCTGCTTCTGCTTCTCCTGCTTCTTTTCCTCCAGCTTGATCCGACGGACGTTCCTGTCCTCCTCCAGCTTCTTAATCTTTCGCGCGCAGTCGGACATGCGAGCTGTAAAACGGGAAGGCGGAGAACGAAATTAACTTACGTGTTAATTAACGAGCACTTAAATCCCGCGACTAGCGCTGCTTGACGAACCAACAGATCAATCAACCACACGGTTTAATTGTGAAAGTGAAAAATCCATTCACTCGGGAAAAAAATCCACTCTCACATAATGATCCATCAATTCAACCACGACTCTGCAATCTGACTTCATTGAACGCGGCAGAGTAAACTCAACTAAAAGTTGAATTGGTCTGAAAAAAAATCTTTTTCTCCATGGTGTGAATAAAATGTAAGAATGAAAAGACAGCAGAATTCAACACCAGTTCAATTAATCAATCAATCCATCACTGTCCTTGCTGAAAATAAATCCGGTGAGGTGCAAATAAGTGCAAAAAATACTGGTAAACGAGTACTGGACCAGAACCGTCCCCGAAAAAAAATCAATCAGTCAAAATGGCATGTGTCTAAAACTAGATCCATCGATTGAACTAAATGGACAATTTTTAGACATACAAACTGAAATCGGTACAATCAATCAATCAATTCCATTTATCCTTCCATTTCATTTATCAAGAAACACACAAATCAATCGAAAAAATCCATCTTCTAAGTAATACGAGTAATCCTGCATAAAATATAAATTAACAGAAATTGTGTGAGAAGAACGAATTAAACCGTCACTGCTTCAAGTAGACCCGAAAAAAGAGCAACAAATAATTCGGCGAAAAAAAGCATACTTTGATTGCCCGGAAGACTCGGCCGCGGACTGATCCCGTCGCCTCCCTTCCGGTCCCGAGCAGAATCTACTCGCTGCTGCTGCGTCACGTTGGCCGCCTGATTGGCCGGCTGAGTAGCACGATGCTTGACCGCGGTCCCCTTCGAAGCAGGCACAGTAGAGGCCGCAACCGGCGCCTTTTCCATCGCTCCTGCTCCGTTCTGCGCTGCTGCTCCCGCCTGCCGCCGCGTCGGAATGGAGCTGGTGAAGGTGGGACGCGGGAACTTCGCGCTGCCCGGCCGCGGCTTTCCCAACCCGGAAACTGACGGCATTGCGCCACCGGCATTCATCGTGGCGGCGGCCGGAAACATGTCGACCTCTTCCGCGGCGTCCTCGGCATTGCCCGCCGCCACCGTCACCACCACGCCATTGTCTGACTCCGAAGAGGATGTCGCAGTGTCACCTTCGTCGCCCGGCTGATCGCTAAAGTCGTTTCCGTTGACTGCGGCCTGCTCGGTGTGGCCATTGCGGGGGCCGGGCGCCAGCTGGGGATTCAACTCAAAGACGTAGGGGAAATCGATGCTCTTGCCTTTGGTCTCCCCGTTTTCGATCCATTCCACGACGACGCACTGCTTTTCAAAATCGAGATCGCTGACGGAGGCCTCGTGCATCCGGCCATCGCTACGCTGGATGATAATGTTGATCCGCTGGCGGAGTCGCGGGATCTGTGCCGGAGTGATCAGCTTGGAGTCGCTGCGAGCCACATCCATCCTGAGGAGAAAAAACAACAAACGATTGGGATTTATTTTCGTGTAACAAGGTCGCCATGGTTCCATCGAGAACGGGGCCCGACAAAGAAAATACGTGAGATAAGGAAGTGTCAATTAATCAGCTAATCAATCAACAGGCGAAATTGCGTGCAAACAAAAACCACTCAATCAAGCCTGCACAGCCAAACAAGGAAAGCGGGGACGCTTTCATCAATCAATCAAGGCAGCACGACCATCAGCAAGTCGAACGGAAAAACCCGATGTCCAAATTTTCCGTTTCAATCAGATGTTCCGGTTTCCTCACAAGTACTGAAATTTCTTTTGCAAATTTCTTCTATTCAGATTGCTAATCTGCAACATTAAAGCCATTTTAACGTCATCACGAGAGTCGAACCGTCGATTGATTTTTCATTTAATTAGCGAAGAAACCGGAAAATCTGGTTCCATTTCAACCATGGAAATGGCCTACAGGACGGGTAAAACGTTGGATTTATTTGAATGAACTGTACTTGTAAGTGAGCACGCAAATTCTACGGGGGGGGGACCTTGAAAACAGTTTTATCACGTTTAAAAAAATGCTTCATTTTTCGCCACGTACCTCGAAGCAGTCGATCTTCTTCTTCCAGCTGCAAGTGCTACTTTTTAGGCACGCTACAGCCGCTCCAAAGGTTTTTGATAGGATTTAGAATAGAATAAGAAAAAAATTACGGGGGAGGGGTTGAAAAGGAGGGAAAAAGTTTATGGGAAGAAGAGATGAGATGATGGGTCAAAGAACTTATCCACAACAGACAGACAGCAAACAGAGGAAAATCGATTGGAAGTGCAAGTCAGCATGAAAAGCCAGACGGTTGAAAGGAAAGCGCTGAACGCGCACCTTTTCCTTGCTGATTCGCGAATTTCGCGCTTCGATTGTTTTTTACCGAACTTGGATTGTCACATCACTTAATTTCCATCGCACACATATTTTGCATTGAAATTAAAAAATGAATTCTGAGAAAGTTTACGATTAGGACAGGAAAGCTGGAAATCATCTGGCGTAAAGCTATGTACGCAGACATGGCTCCAATTCAGCAGTCTCCTCGCGACATCGCTGCACTCGAGGCACTCGTTGCGTGTCAAGTTGAAATCAACCATCTTTGTAGACAGGGATATAACTGTGGTCGCTGGTTGACGTCAACGTGATTTGACACGCAAAATAGTGATTTAATTTTAACTTTTCTTGAAACAGTGGCCGAAAAGGCGCTCAATCGACCAATCAAACAAGACCTGCTCAATTTCCTTCTGAGTTTGCATCAGTCGCGCTCGCGCTCTTCATGCGATCGATCGGTAAGCTCGGGATGAAATTTAAAATTCCATGCAGGTGCATAGGGAAAACGTGATCGGTAGGCGAATTGCCTCGCGACTGCACTTGCATCCGCAAAGTAGTTCATTCAGAAAGCACAGATGGAAAAACGAGTCCATTTCCCGAACTGAAAGGGCGACAAATACGACAGTGCGATTAACACGACAGTGCGACAAACACGACAGTGCGACAAATACGACAGTGCGATTAACACGACAGGGATCGCCATTCTTCTGCAGATCTTATCTCCTTTTCTTCCGCGTTTTTGTTGTTTGCACACGTGCACACTTCGTGCATGAAACTGCTTTTGCATAATCGCAGCACTGACCGTCGGGGGGACGCATGCAATTTTGCCTTCTAAATTGTGCGGGCCCCGATCAATCAACTTTTTGAAATTTGCCCTTGGAAGCTTGCAGTGAAGTGAGAAGCCTCAAAGCAATGTCCGCGACTGGCCGACCTCCGTCAGCGAGGCCCGGTTCGTCTGTCCAGCCAGGTAGCCTCTGATTTTGTCCCCTGACATTTGTAATAGAAAATAATGCAAAAGTTGATTATTTCATTTGGAATATTTAGCTGCGGCAAGACCGGGGACTGCCTCAAGGTTAGCCGCACAGGCTGCCGTGGTAAGTCAATCTGCAAGTGCTCAAAACGACGGCAAACTTCATTTGAGACAGCAACACTGCAGCAGCAAGCGTCTGCCCTTACTTTGGGAGTTGGGACGATTTACAGAATGGGGGAACCAGGGACTATTTTAAGGGAGAATTAAGGTTTACACAAGCACCCCAAAATCAATAATAACGTTGTAATAAAATACTTTATAGTGTTCTCGTTTGATTTCAATCTTCAGGTATGTACAAGACTACACTGCCTTTACCCACTGTCCGCGGACTGCGTTATGGCGTAGATTGTGTGAGAGCATTTCTTAAATTTTTTTTCTACGAAAATACAGCCAGAAAATGTCAAAAAGTGTGTAAACCTTAAGCCATTTAGATTTACACACATTGCTTTAGTTTTACACACATTGTGTTAGGTTTACACACTAAAATAGTCCCTGGGGGGAACCGAGCATCAAACTCAGGCCAATCGATTTCAGATTGAATGTTGAGAGGGAAAGTGTTAAGACTATTTCCAAAAATTAAGTTTTTACAGTCAAAATATGGAAAAAAGGAATCTTCCATTGTTGTCGAAAATTCGCCCGAAGTTAATTGATTGAGTATTGATTTCTACGTGTAGAGCTCGAAAGCACCCTCAACAGCAGCGCGGCCAGGCACCGGTCGCGGTTCCGGTGCAGCCGTCACTACAGGTACATCTACACTGTAGAGAGTATTGTGCATCCTTAATGATAAGATCCCTTCAACAAGTCAAATGTATTTGGCTTTTGATGTTAATTTTGCTTGAGCGTGTGCGTGTGTGTCCGCAGGTCCATCGGAGCGGCTACGGACGGCGAGAGGTCTCCAGTCGGCTAAAGGTATGGGGAAAATGTTATTATAGGCCGCGTCATCAGATATATCATCCTATATATCAGAATTATTGTCCCTGAAACAATTTTTGCGGAAATAAATTGAAGTGGCCATTCAATAATATTCGCTTAATTGGCTTTCAGAAAAATTATAATTTTCTGTGAAAAACAATCGCCAAAGTCTGGTTTTTTTATATGGTGCCTGCCGAGAAATAATTTGGGTATTGATGAGATTACAAAATCTGGTCTATTTTTGAGTCGTTTCTTTTTTCCAAATACGCTAAAAACGCCTAGATGCATGTTAAGTAATAGTACTTTATTTTACTTGCTTTAATTTAATTTAATTTACTTACTGTATTTAATTTAATTTAATTTAATTGACTCGTCGTTTTTCAAACTCTCCGGATTATCGTTTTTCATCTGCCCCAGTCTTTGTGTGTAGGCGAAATCGAGCCTACTACATACATGTGCTGTACTACTGTAGGTCATGCAATGTTCAATTACAGACCGTTACCTTATATAGGGCGACCCCGTATTCGGAATACCCGCGACCGCGCCTACTTTATTGGAGCTCTACGGTGAAATATCTACCAAACTAATACCTACCCTACATCTACTGTATCAGCCTACACTCGACATACCATGCGAAAACTGGTTAAAATATTTTCCAGGTCGAAATTGGCGGACATCATCAACGAGACGAACCGGCTGAGGAATGAAAGCAAGGAGTTCGCCGCCCTGCGGGAGCTCAGTGCGACGACCCACGGGGAGTATCAGGCTCTAGCGAAGACGGTGGCGGATCTGCGCGGTACCCAGCACGATTACGAAGCGGTACGAGTATGTCCCGTCAATGGTTTACACATGTGGCAGAAAATCTAACACTAACCGATTTAGGCCCTTTAAGTCGTTAATATAAACCAACCGAGTTAAATGGCTTAAATCGGTTAGCGTAAGGGTTTTGCCACATGTGTACAATATGGACCTCTAGAAGATGAAGGAGGGGATGAGCGAAACTGAGCGGTGCTTGGGGGGATTTCCTTTTTCAGATGCTCGAATCGGTGGCGAAGGGTGTGACGAACGACGATCTCCATGCCGAGATTGAGGACCTCCAACAGCAGAATGGCTTTTTAACCGCGGAAGTTCAGGAGCTGTTGAACGAACGCGAAAGGTTAGGGGACCGCGTATTCGGTGCGCTATGAGTCTGTTACTACATCTACACTGTTGATTGCAGTCGTGAAGGGCAGTTGAAAAAGCTCCAAGACCGAACGAAGAAGTACGAAACGGCGGGCGAAGCGCTATTACGGGAAATGGTACACGTCGTTGTAAATATAGTGAATATTTGAAACCTCGCATTTAGTGGTCTGATAAATATTTATTGCTAGTGATTCAGTTGCTACATACGAGTATACTTAATGTCTAGAGCGAAGAAGACCAGGTTCGCTATCGTGAAATGCAACGGGAGCTGGAAGAGCAGACCGTGGTGGAGGAACGCCTTCTAAGCGATTACGAAGCCATCAGAAACGGCGAGCGAGCAAAACTAGAAGAGGTGCGTACACTTACACTATATCTGTCTGTCACGACCGACAGACAGACAGACGGACGACGGACGGACAGACAGACAGACAGACAGACAGACAGACAGACAACAGACAGATAGACAGACAAACAGACAGACAGATAAACAGATAAACAGATAGACAGACAGGCAGACAGGCAGGCCGACCGACCGATAGACAGATAGACGATTATCAAACATGATAGCCATGTTAAATATACTGTTTGTCTTTCTTTCATATAAATCTATACCCCAGTTTGAAATGGGTGATAGGAAAACTGAAAGAAAATTTCGTCTTTTTGTTCACAGGAGCTGATGTTCTCACCGTTGAAAAAAGAGGCCGCCCAGGTCTACGGACGGCTTCGAGATTTGCAGTCGACCTTGGACGATCTCAAAGCGCAGACTGGTCAGTCGCCAGAGCAGGAACAACGCCGGCTGATGGAAAAGACCAAAAGCGAAAATGCCGAAATTGCTGCCCTCGAACGACAGTATGATTACTGACTACATTTCCATTACATGATACTTGATATGTTCAGAAGAACATTTTAACGCATATGCTTCCTGAATCTGAATGCGTAGGTCGGTCACCTTGCGAGATGTTTTGGAGACCATGCAACAGCAACTCGGTGGTCGCGATGCGTCCGCCAGTCACACCGGCCAACGGGATGACGATCGACAACGTGTGTGGAGGGACCTAAAAACTAACATTAGCCAAACAGCCTAATCAAATTAAACTTCAATCGACTGGAGAAAATCTCAGCGTATTTTAGTAACTTTAGTTTGTTATTTTAGCCAAAATTTGATATAATTTATTATGTTACTTTCCCTTCTTAAATTTAAAGTGACTAAACTTTTCGTTATGAGAAACACAGAAGTGAACAATTTATTCACTAAAAATGTTATCTTAGTTGTAAATTTTGCTATTCCTAAACCTACGTCATTAAGTCATTACTACTCACAGTATCTCATACTAGTACTTGATTTTACTCCATACCTATGGCCTTCGTTATTGCAGATTTCCTTGCCACCTATCGGAATCAGTACGAGCAACTTTCGGTACGAAGTACTAGTACTTACATTTGTAACATACAAGAATTACGAATCAAACCCATTTCTCACCGTCCAATATTTCCTCTTTGTATTTTGTTAGAAAGACGTGGACAAATTGCAGGGGGAAAATTTACGTTCACTAGACCAGCTGTCCAAGGTACCATTGGGCGTGTGGCGGTCCGATACTATTTCTCCTTCCCGGTACCTTTCTCGTAGAAATTATCTCACATAAATTGGTAGAATGTCCAAGCGCTGAACGAGCTGCCGATCACCACTGAGGCGGACCTCCTT